>CAHIKZ030000077.1:320000-492500 GCA_903632075.3 Acanthosepion pharaonis
AATGTTTACAAAACAACCCTACAAATAGTGGATTTTCACAACACTCACATACCAATAAGACAGCACAAAACAGCTAACTCGAAAAAAATCTTATGCTTTAATTCACCGTAAATAAAAACTTAAAAGCAAACGTTAGACAAATATTCATTACATTCAAACACAAACACTTCTCCGCTTTTAGAACTCTTCACAAGACATTTATTAAAATCACGGTAAAAATTAGATACAATTGCATCTAGAATACAGCAAAAATGATGAAAAACACAAAATTAAAAAATAAGCAGTAAACCACCCACGCGAATCATATCCAACTATAACTGTAAAATAAATGATAAATCCCCTTTAAATGTCAATCGGTTACAAAACAATGTAATATAACAAGCAACTATAAAATTATCAGATACCTATAAAGAGATTAATATAGGAGTAACGGAAGCACTCTGAAAACAGAGAAACTGCACACACACACGCACATACACACACACACACTCACAAAAAAATTAAGAAATAATAAATACGCGAACAGACCAATGCATTCCAAGCATACTGTTTGTAACAGCAAACTTGTCCAAATCGTGTAACAGCAAAATTGTCCTGTTTGTAAATTAAGATTTGAAACGGTTTATCTTACAAATGATTAAAGATATCTTACTGGAATTCTCCAAGGATTTTATAGTACTATTGGTCTCTTCTTTCAACCATAAGAATGTATTTAGCTCTAAGTTGAAATTATGGTCCCACTTGCTGGTGTGACCTCCTGATCCTTTTTTACTTTCTAGCTTTCCCTCTTTTTTAAACTTGTTCACCATTCCCTTGATAGTTCTTGAAAATTGAAGCAACAGTATGAACGTCCGTCCCATTATTTAAGACTTGAATGATCTTTTTGGTTTCGCCATTGCTCAATTGGGAAGACATAGTGAGACTGGTACAAAATGATTTTTACTTTTTCTCTATCAAACTGAATAACTCAAAGGGATTTTTCAGTGATTCTTACGACAATTGGTGTCAAGATGTCTAAACGTCTTATCTCAAAATCTGTACAAAGTAACTCTGTTTTGTATTTTTTTAGATATTAAACATTTAGGATTGATATTTACCCCATGCTACTACACGATTTGGACTATATTGCTGTTACACACTGTATATGGGAATTTAAAAACTAAAAAAAAAATTACATTAAAATATAGGAAATAAGGAAAACAGCGACTACCACAATAAATCACAAAACTAAAATCTATGTGGAGGAGCAAAAAACCTATAATCACCTTCTTAGACCAACAAAAATTACTAAATATACGATCGGATTATATCTCATAATACAGACACGAAAACTTTTTTTATTATGCTACTTAAATATCGTAAATTAAAAACGAATATCTTGTAAAATAGCAATATGAGAAATTCAAATATATACAATATATACAATGCATATAATGAAACTTAGCTAATGCTAAGTTTCATTATATTTCATACATAGAAATAAATTCAACCATAATTTTTATTTTAAAAATGATGCACTCATAAAAAAGAAAATAACTCACTCAGAAGGAAAATTCTAGAGAGTGCCGCCATAGAATATTACCCAAATATTAATCTACGCCCAGGCTTTTTTCCCTATTTAACCTTTCTTAACAAAATTACTGCTCTCCCAAACAAACGTATACAACATTATCTTAAAATCAAAAGAAAATGGTTGAATCCGCCAACACAGCTATAATGACAATATTCTCCACACGTGACAATAACTGAGGTTATTTTCAGTTAACAATATGAAAATAGCGTTCTCTACATTCCTTCAGTTGCTAAGAACATTCTGTTTTTTTTTTTTTTGTTATTATTAGTTACGTTTTTTAACTAAATTCATTTCCTTTTTTGCTTTGAGAAATTCCACATTGGAAGAAACGCGTCAGCAATAACTACATTTTACCTATTGTCATATATATATATATATATATATATATATATGACAATAGGTAAATTGTATATATATATATATATATATATATATATATATGACAATAGGTAAACTGTATATATATATATATGTGTGTGTGTGTGTGTGTGTGTGTGTGTGTGTGTGTGTGTGAAGAAATATAGTCTTAAGATGTGTCATATTTATGGATAAAGTGCTCAATAAAGCGTGTGTAAATATAAAAGTGAACATAGAAGTCAACACTTAGAGGCGACAGAGTGTGAACCACTTCAATAAAACTATGTATTTATTTCGAAAGTCTTACGGAAATAACAGAAACATTTATGCCCAGTGTTTTTAAAAGGCAAATGCCTCCGTGTCGCTATATTTCTTTTGTGGTTGTATAATGAGAACTTCATTTATTCCCAATGCTATTAAAGTATTCAAAGCAGGGTTTTCAATTCTTTGAGGCATTTGCTATACGCGTCTATGTTAATATATTCTGTAACGATACAGAAACACCACACGAGGTTCATTTTGTTACTGCAATATCTCACACTCATAAACTCTTTTTAGATGACCAATGTATCAGAAAAATACATATTCTTCCACGTTGAAAGGTCTGCTTATACAACTTACAGCTGTATCTATTTTTTAAATTTTCTTATTTAGCAGATGTTAGGTAATATGCTGTGTTATAAACAAAGACCGCGCAATATATGAATTCTGTAATTTGAAAACCACTCTAAAATATGATGCTACAGATTGTTCACCAATTTATGAGGAAGCCATCCAAATATCTGAAATCTCTCAGGAATGGGAAAAGTAATTGTTATAGTCCGGTTCCTTGTACCACTGTGATAGTCCAAGATAGAACCAATAAAGAAGCACTCGAACACGGATATGGAATAACACAGATATATTACAAACAGGAATATATACAGAGAAATAGAAGTGTTAGTATGAACAATCAGGTTTAGTAGAGAGAACAATGTAGTCTCGACCAGTATAACTATTCCAATGTCTTGTAGTACTTGTCTGAACGCGACTCTGTTTCGGACTGCCTCGGACACGACTCTTGACTACTGACTATATTTAGTCACCCCCGCCCCACGTGGGAATCATGTGGCACAAGGCCGGTTTAACGTGAGATCTCCATATGACCATTGAAATCGTATAAACGGGTTCAGGGTCGGTTTACCTCCCCGAAAGAGAATCCGCCCTTCGGCGTAGCCTCCTTCGGGTTCCTCACCGCCCGAAGGCAGAGAGTTCAACCGATCTGTCGTTCAAGACTTGCGTGACTGACACTCTTCACTACTGACGATATTCAGTCACCCACCCACGAGGGCGTCATGTGGCACAAGGCCTTTTTAACGTGGGTTCTCCGAGCCCGTGACCTTGGCTAAAAATATGCCCATTGAACCCATATAAACGGGTTCAGGGTCGGTTTACCTCCCCGAAAGAGAATCCGCACTTCGGCGTAGCCTCCTTCGGGTTCCTCCCAGCCCGAAGGCAGAGTGTTCAACCGATCTGTCGTTCAAGACTTGAGCGACTGACACTCTTGACTACTGACTCCTTGCCTACTCCTGACGCGCAGTATTTATTAAGTATGGAATAGTCCATTATTATTATTATTATTATTATTATTGGTAAGATCCCATAACAGTAATATTAGCCGTTTCTCTATAAGGAAACATTCACCGTTGAATGACTAAGCAGCCAGTGATACTTTTGAATAAAATTTATAAAAACTTTCTATTAATACAATTTTTCTACAAAATAGGTTTGTTATCGATCTTTAGAGATTCTTTTTAACCTGTTGTTTGAAATAATGTGGAACGCCAATGTTTTGGTAATGTCATTACTATCTCTTTAAGTTATATACGGTATGAATTTTAGGTGTATCTGTTGTTGAATGCCCTTAAGTCATGTTTCTCTTATTTGGCACTTTTTTTTGTAAGCGACAGTCCAAATGTTTCGAAGAAGTATGGTCCTCGCTAAAATCTCCCGGCTTCATTCGCTCAAAGCCATGTTAAACCATTCATTTGAGAAAGCCATTTATATACGGCTGACAGCTGAGATATTGCTGAAGGAACTGGTCGCCACACGTGGCATTCATATGAAAATCTCCTCATGACGAGATTATATAAGTATATGACTTGTATATTTAAGTTAATGTTTTGGTTTGATAGCATTTTACGATGATGGAAAAAAAATATTCCCATCACTGCGTAATCTATGTGCACATCTCCTATGCTAAATTTGTTATGAATTATAGCCTCCCGAAAGAGGACTTTGCAGTTGTTTTGTTATGTGGAAACGTCGATGCAATACGTGTATGAGTTGACAATAGAAGCAGGTTGATGCTAAATTAAGCTCCAATGACCTAGGCAGGCAATTAAAATGAAATGATCGGGTACTTTCATGACAGGCACAGGGGAATCGTCTCGAAAATCATTCGTGTGGTTGTAATCTACTGGGCACGTGGTCGAGTGATAAGAAAGTTCGCATTTTGAACATGAGACCCGGGTTCGAATCTCACCATGGTCTATTTGTCAGGAAGGAGATTTTGTGATGACATCGGATGGAACCCTGCGTGAAACCATAACTAAAAATTGCCTGAAACCATACCACGGGTTGACCGAAGCGTTGTGAGTAAAGAGGAATCTTGGGGGCTGTCGATAATTGTGGTAGCACACTGTCACAAATAATCGTGGCCTTTTTTATCACGCTAGATAACACGCTCTTTCCAAAAAACCGTAACTAAGTTATGCATTATAAAACACAGGTGGGCTCTGTATGTGTTAAATAAACACAAAGACGCATGAGCAAACATCTGCAATAGAGATTCGCTAGCAGCCCTAGTAGACGGGCATCCACGAAGACGATTGCCCAGCTATACATGCATACAGATATTAGACGTGGATGTTAGCGGAATTACTGGAAAAGCTGACATTTGCCATTAATAATCTCTAATAGTTATACCTTCATTTTGGTAGCAACTAAGAAACTCTGACGTAATGGAGGCTAATTTGCCATGTGTACGAAGCTAAAGACAGTCATCGAATTCCTCACTGCGTAAAAACATACTTGCTCATTTATGGAAACGAAAGATAAAATATATTCACTGTTACTCTAAATGTATTGCATTTCCAGAGTAACGAAATTGATCTGTGTGGCTTTCTACACCCGTCAACGTACACAATGAGTCATCATTTTCTTCGGTACTCAAAAGTAACTTGTACAATTCTGCTTGAGATAACCTTTAGTAAACACGACCATTACGCCCTGCCAAATATCTCATAAATAATGAACCGATTCGTTTTGACAGCGTGGAAAGACAGAAGAGACATAACAGAGACGCTACTTGGTAAGAAAAACAAAGAAAAATCGAAAGAGAGAATATATTACTTTATAAAATCTGTTTCCGTGAAATGGAAAATGGGGGTCTATTTCAAATCTTTTCATTTGTACCGCCTCACTTTTAAAATAACGATCAACAGTCATATGCATGATTGTTACTCTAATATTTTGTTAAAGCTGTTAAGCTCAAATATCTTCCTGGATATGACGATAAACTACATCCGGGTTCTGGGTATGACGATAAAATACGTCCAAAAGCAAGGCCTCTAATCAGGAGGTTTTGGAGAGCGTGGAACCACCTCTTAATTGCTGGTGTTCCCAGGTCTACCCTGACCCGGGGTGGTAGCACCAGTTAGGTTCCCAGCTATTGGCAAGTAATTAACTCACAAACAGGGGCCAAAACTTTATGAAAGTTAAAAAATAGGTGTTAATATCAGAAATACTTTGTAATAACATTCTTTTTAGCAATACATTATTTCCAGCAAAACATTTTTGAAAAAAAAATATTACCAGCGATACATTTCTGAAGAAAAAATATTGCTAGAAATATATATTTGAAGGAAAAAAATGTTACCAGCAATAAAAGTTGTCGGGATTAAATAACCCATTAGGATTGATATGCCGTAAAACAAACCAAACCAAGCCAAACCAAAATAAGATCAAATATTTAACGACGCAACAGGGAAATTTCTTCAGATATTTTATTGTCACAGAACTCGTGACATTATTCAATCATTAACTCAAGAATTAAGATCCATCAGAAAATTAAAATAGAAAAATAGTGAAATACTTACGTGCATTTCTAGTATCTATATAATAATTTTGATCATGTGACAAAATGCTGTTGTAACCACTGTCCTTATTTTTTTAATCATTTCCCCTCGAGCACGACAAGAAAGACACAAAGACCCACAGGGTTACATGATTAAGGTGGGAGAACAATAAACGTATAAGCATTAAGAAGCCAGAACATAACGATTAACATTCCATTTAACTTTTTGAACATCGAAGTTCACTTAGCAGTAAGAAGCCGGGAGAGAGTTCCGTAAACGAGAAGTGTGAGTGAAGAACCTGATAGCATAGAACTTACGTCATTTATACAATTCAACTGTAAAATAATGACATCTTGCGGTCATGTTAGCACTGCGCTTAAATTCATAAAGTCTATCATAGAGAAAAGTTAATCAGAAAAATTAAAATGAAAATATAGCGTGACCCAAAAAAACGGGAACTATTTAACAATCTAATAAAACCAAAAGTGATGTAAGAAAAATATTTTATTCACAGTAATTGAAACCTTACAACATGCCATTTAAGAAACAATGATGGAATTATCAATTTTTTGAAAATTACGTCATGTAAATGACGTCCTCCTGTACGAATGCATTCTTGAAATCTGCTGTTGAGATTCCTCACTGACTGCAACATCTCAGCTGTGATGCTGTGAATTTCATCTTGAATTCTAAATGGCGAAATGTTTACTTGCTCAAGGTCAGTGTCTCGCAGTGTTGCCACTTGCTCATGCCTGGCAATATGCACTTCAAAAATTCCCATTTTTTGGGTTACCCAGTATTTATAGAAAAGTCACAGTAAAGCTACGTTAATTTTTTAAATATGTTATATAGAAAGATATTAAAAGAAAATATAGCAGACTTGTCTTTTAAAACGTAATAATTTTAACAGTACTATACTGTAAATAGTATTGTATGCAACACCAAATTGTGCATTCTTTGCAGAAAGTTGTTACCATTTTCAGATATTCTCCCTTCTAGAATTATGCATGCAGACATCGCAGTCTTTGGTTTGTCCTTTGAGATTTATTCTCAGATAAATACACCAGGAACTGGAGTAACCTCATAAATCATAGTAAATACTAACCTCACGAATTTAGGAAGAGTTTTCAATTAACCCATAACAATACCTTCTACCTTCTAAAAGATAATTAATGTTTAAGGAACAAGACAGCTTCGTTATAAAGAAAGCAAATTAATATCAATCTTCCAATATGGCTGTGGAGGTTAGTTTCTTCACTGATGAAAAGATAAACATGTGTTTCAACAGAAAAATGTTGAAATAACTTGTACGTAACATATGGACAACGAAGGAAATTTAAGGAAATGGAAAAAAAACGGAAATCCGCATTTCACAGTAGAAATTTATCAGGAATAGACAACTCAAAATTGCGAAATTACATATATGAAATAAACATTTCAATTTGCTTTATTAAAAATACATTAAATAACGATTTAACATATTAAAAAATAATTAAAAACCAAAAAATATCTGCTTCATTTTGTATTTCATGTTTCGATTTAATTTATTAAAATTAATTAAAAACAAGTTTTGAATTATTTTTTATATGTTAATTTACTTTATTAAAAAAATAAATTTCTTTACGACCTACATTAAAAATAATTAAAAACAAGTTTTGAATTATTTTTCATATTTTAATTTACTTTATTAAAAAATGAATTTCTTTACGACCTACATTAAAAATAATTAAAAACAAGTTTTGAATTATTTTTTATATTTTACTTTACTTCATTAAAAATAAATTTCTTTACGATCGACATTAGAAATTATTAAAAACAAAAACAAAAAAACTTGTTCTATTTTACATAATGCCTTTTCATAGTCCATATTTATAGGAAAGTATTCGCTAATTATGGTTTTAATCCTTAATAAATTACTTTTATTTTGTTATGAAAAAGTTATGTTTTTCTGGTACTGAGTTGTATCGGTTGTCCGGGACAATTCTTCGGGATTAGACGGTCTTCCTTACGAACTGTACTTGAAGCATTCGCCCGTCTTTTTCCCATTGCTAGCACTGATTTACAACCACTAGATGAATCAGTGGTCTATACCTCAACGCTACACAAGGGATGTGATCAAAGTGCTTTGCAAGAACAAAGAAAACGGATGATGGGATAGGTAATTATCGGCCTTTGAGTTGCAGATATTAGCCAAGATCGTAGCCGCCTGTTTGCAGGATGTCCTCTCTAGGCTGATTTGCTACGAAAACTTGATCTATTAAGGGCAGGGCTATTCAGGACAACATTCATTTGCTATGTTTAACCATTGAGCAAGTCGACAGTGAAGCCCTGTGGATTAATTTACATCAGTCCAGGGCATCCGACAGGGTTGACCGTCGAATTCTGTAGGCTGTCTCTTACGCTGCCGATTTCGGGCCGTACTTTCGTACCTCGATCCGACTTCTCTATGCGTTCCCCGGTGAATCTGGTAGAAGTGAAGAGGGTTCAATCGCAGCCTTTCGTTCTGCCCCGCTCCATTTGTCAAGGTTGTCCACTTTCGTTCTTGCGATGGACCATTTCCTTTGCAAGGCGAATTCGGTCCTACGCGGAATTTATTTACCGGGTACTAACACATCGGCCAGGTATTCTGCCTATGCCGACGTAGATTCTTTTCTTCTGTCGAGCAGAACTGAGATTGGTGAATTTAGCAAAGAGATCTGTGGGTACGAGACAGTGACAAATGACATGATCAACTCCGATAAGTCTTTCATGCTTGCGATTTGGCGCCTGAAAGGGGGCTTCACTTCCCAGGCTTTTCCTCCGTTGGAAAACGAATTTGTCGGAGGTGCGGGAGAAGATCGAATGCAGAGTTGTCTCGAAGGAGGCTTTCCTGAAAGGGCAAAGCGGAAGACTGTGCTTCGCACATCTACCAGATTCTCCTTTACCGACTCTCCGCAGATCCACTCCCGTATGTCATACTAATGAGTTTAGTAGGGGTATTGTTTTTCTTGTAGGGAAGCAAAGCTCCCAAGATATGTCGGGAAATCTGTTAACTCCACTCTTCTGAAGGCGGCCTGGATATGCCTATCTTTATGCTTAGTCAACATCCGCTTCGCATCTCTTTCCTAGACAGGATGTATGCAATTGGATGAAATGACGAATACTGGAAGACGCCCCTAAAAACATCCCATCCCTGAGAAGTCCGCACTCGTGCGAGGAGGATGTCCGCATTTTACACCAAGACGTGTGCTGCTCTTATCGTGAATGTCGAATTGGTCTCAAATTTATCTTACGGGCGACGGATGGCATCTCCGACGGCTAGGCTATGCTTAGTAATGCGTTATATCACATGCTAGGTAGGGGGTCTGTTCAAGATTATCTGACAGGCGAGCGAAGCAGGAAGTGGAGGGCCCGGTTTGAAAAGCCTCATTAAGGCATTCCTTGTCTGGCTGGTTTTGAGAAGGGCCCCTCTGAGTCAGAAAGAGACATGGTTTGGCGGGGCTGGAATAATCTCCAAAATGCGTTCGCTGAAGTGAGTTTGAGGAGAACCTTTATCATACCTTCTTCTACTGCAGAGCCGTAGGCCCATTGTGCAATTTTATTGAAGACATCATGGTTCGCAGTATGCGCGGAAAGTTCTTTGTTCTCGAGGCTAGTTCTCTTTGTAGCAATATTGTGCTGATGTCGACTAAGGCTGAGCACTATGTGTTCTTTTGCTTACTAGGCGCTATGAAATAGTGATCTGCACAACGCGACAGAAGGAATTCTATGGGGAAGAGAAGTTTAATTCTTCCCAACTTATCTTGTTCTTTAGGCATCAGCTTAAAGTCAAGATGATGACGAAAAGAAAATGAGTCCCCGCCATTAGAATTTGGCAAAATGTGGGTGGATGGTGCGCGTCTGTGTTGAAGAAAAACGAGATGACATAAAATTTCATTTTGATTCCGGTTATACATTATTAAACTGGAAATTTTGGTTGAATATTAGCAGCCCTGCCCCCACATAGTGTACTTTATGCATATTTTGCTTTTAGTTTTTCCATCAAAATTAACTTAGCGAGGGGATGCATGCTCATTGGCCTCTTTTATTTTGCTCCCACTTTCTTTAGTTTAATTACCCCTCCCGCCGTTAGGTGACCAGTTTTTTCAGTTCTCTTGTATATGAGGGATGCCTTTCGTCTTTCGAGTGATTTTTTTTGTTTTTGTTATTGTGTGTGAATGGGTTTGTGTTTGAGTGAGTCTTTAGTCGAACGATTGTTTGAATTTTTAAAATCCCGCATTAATTTCTGCAACATTTAAAGATTTTTTAGGGGATTATTACTAACATCATTTTTTGTTTCTTGTAAATAAATCTTGTTCTCATTGTAAATACACATTAGGGTTATAAATTTCTAAAACTTGTTATTTTATTCCCCTCTCACAACAAAGAGTCGATAATAAAATATGAGGACTTCATAAAGACTTCGGGGTATTATAGTGACTGTAGTAAGAATGATAAGTATGAATGTGTTGTTTTGGTGCAAAGACAGTGATTAGTGATGGTGGCTAGCTAGGATTAAGTATAAGAGAGATGAAGACCAGATTTTTGGCCTTATGCTATAATTGTACATTTTCGTACAATAAATATTGTTTATTAAATCTTACTATTATGCAATTGGTATTGTCTTAAACCATTCTACTACATGCACAATCTCAATAACATATAATATACAGATGATGAACACGTGTTTTCCCTCTTCGAAGATAAAAGGACCGACTCATAACAACATTGAAAGCCACTGGACTTGACCCTAAATCGTTTGAAAGACGTGCACAATACCGTACCAACTAGCGACATTCCCTCACGAATCTGAACTAAGAACGTCGAAGCCATCAGAGGTAAGAAGTCAGAGAAATTCTCGTCAAGTCTTATCCAGCTCATTTCTTGGAAAAGGTCACCCAAAATCGTTTGAAACACATGCACAATACCGTACCAACTGGCGATACACCCTTCGAAGATACACGGACCAACTCAAAACAACAAGGAAAACCAGCGGACTTGAGCATAAATCTCATGCAGTACAAACGGAGGACTGAACCAACTGGCGATCTTCCATTACCATCAGATCGAACAACTTTGAAGCCACCTGAAAAGAAAAGGAAGACGTCAAACAACAATAGAAATGGCTCGACAAAATTGACCACTTCCTCTATCAACATTACTATGCAGTCAATCTTATTGGCACTTTCATGCAATAATTGATCTACTTAAATATTATCACCATCATCATAAAGGAAGTGATCAGAAAGGAAGTTAAATTCATAGATACGAGATAAAGCCGACGACGTGACAACGATGATGACAGATGATACCGTAACAGATGGTAGATACAAAAAAATATTCAGAAATTCCTAAATGATGTAGTAAATGATTGCGAATTGATCGAGTAGTATGTTTTCTGCGGTTTACCATCTTATTCCAGATTATTTAAGCCAGAAAGTATTTTTAGATTCTAAGATATTTCGAGACAATAATGATTTACAACTCTTACTAATTAACCTATAGGTGGGGAGAATAACAAGCTTCATTCATTTCCCAAGGGTTTTTCCGCTTACGTGAATATAACGAACACAACTGGAATAGTTACTCGGCTCTCCGATTAAAAATTCCGATTTTATTACCCATGATGCCAGCCGTACATCCAAGAATACAGCACCTGGTATTCCCAAGCGGTCACACATTTAGTTACTGACCAGGATCTATGTTGCTTAACTTCGGTAATCGTACGTGAACTGGTATTTCAACATTATATGACAGTAAACAGGATTACGCATTTAAAACGTGTAAACTTAAGTATAAAAAAGACAGAACTCTCCAAGATTCAAGCTATAATTTTGAGGTGTCAGAATAAAGTAAGTACATTTATTTAACTATTTGAAATTCAAATAAAAAAATACGGAAAATAAGACATGCTAAACTGAATGCGTATTGGAATTGCGAAAAATGTTTTGGAACAAATAAATTAAATGTTACTAAACAGGAAAATCTAGTTAGAAACAATGAAAAGTGTGATGGCCACTATGTAATATTAATCCATCTATATGACAGATAAAACGGTACAATTTCTTCACAGATAAAGTAGAGAAGTGACAACAGAGAGGTCTTTCTATAGAAAGGTGCTGAGGATATCACAACTTAGCATGTGAACACCGAGGTTTTTCTGAAGAATACATAAAGAAAATCTACAGAAATATACAATTGAATTTTTTGAACAGGACGAAGAAAAACTCGGAGAATGTGAACGTATGAGGGAAACGAGGCTTGTGTAAATCCTTGGCAGAACATTGACTCGGAAAGAGAGCAAGGAGACAAACATTACTCAGTGCTTCAAAGGATAAGAAAATGTGGAGAGTCATGATCTTCGAACATATGGAAAAAACAGAGCACAGAAAAGATGAACAGAGAGAAAAAACGTATAGAGCAATTTGTGTTTTTGAAAAATACTTATATTCTGAAATGACTTCAATGTAGATTTTGAACACTGAATAGACTTTCTAAAAGTATCCGTGTAAATTTATGCATTCTGTCATATATATGGTGAAACGTTAGCGTAAAGTAAGCAGGAGCAAAAGCATTTCAGAATTTATATCCGATTAAAATATGTCATTTGACACGGAAGTATAAAGACTGATACATCAATGAGATTTAATATCGTTTAAAGATATTAACGCATGCATATAAGTGACAAATGACTTTGGAAAGGCATTTGACATATCGCAACGACTTAGAATTGATACTGTTACGCTGTTGAATGGCTTTTCTCTTTATGAGGGCTTAACTTGTAAAGGCTTGTTGGTTTTTGTTTCTTCTACGCAGCATTACGTTCATAATTCTTCTGAAATGAGAATGTCATATTGTATATGACAAAATGGCGGCCATGTTTATAGTAATTAATTGCCTCACTCTGAACAGATGGCTACAAAAGTTAAATTGTTCCTTTTCATCATTGGCGTTCAGTTCAACTAATTCCTTTCTTTTTTCTTTCTATTTCTTTTTTGTTTTGTTTTTGCTCTTTTTATCTGAGCGTTTATTTCTACCGTTTCTTCTTTAAAGAAGTTGTCTTCCATTTCTTTTTCTCTATCCTCTGCAACTTCTCTTAGCTACATTAGAATTTCTATTTATTTTTATTTTTTTAATTTTAATCATCTCGATGAATTCTTCGCGATTTTTTCTTGGTTTCCTACCTATATGTTTAAAAGCGCAATCTGCTTCTTTTTACCCGAGTTTTTTAAATTTTATTTTTCTATTTCTTTTTTTTTATTTTAAATTGTATTTCGTGTACGTCGTTTCTTTGTCTTTTATTATCACCATATGTTATGGTGACCTACTTACATGGGAAAGAACTCTTCCTCCTTTCATACATACCAAACTGCGAGAGTTCCTGGAGAGTCGACGGACATTTCTATCTGCTGACGAATAACACTCTTATTTTGTATATATCTGCTATTTCAATACACTTGTTCAACCTAAAAAAAAATTTTCCGTTTTCTTTCTTTCTGGCCCATAACAGACCGTGGCACCATACAAATGGAAAGAGGATGAGTTGATGCTAGACGCCTGTAGTTGTGAATGTCTGAATTGGTGGAACTCCGGAAAATATTTCGTCAAAATGTTCGCCGTTTCTATGGTTCAGACGAACTGCATTCCTTAGTCTCACAAGTTCAGACGTTCATTACCAGCGAAAGCCATGTCACTTACATGTCAAATCATCCTCATTCCCAGTAAGGTGGAAGATTCACTCAGTCACCTTCTTCCATAGAACTATCATTCTATGGAACGGGCTCCCGAGAGGATACTTTCCCGAATACTGCAATCTTAACCTCTTCGTGTTAAGTTGAACCGTTATGTTATCTATTCAACATTTACTAATAATATGCATATATTACTTTACACCTATTCAGATATCTCATTCAATAACACTCTATCGTGACTAAGACTTGAGCCTAGTATTGGGTGAATAAGATAATTGTACAACTTGCTATCATTATGCTGCATTATGTCTGCCATTTCCTGGCAATTTCCACGTATTTTCCGGGTTTTTTTTTCTGTCACGGTTGTATTGTCTTATCGATTCTAAATAATATCGGCTATCAGAAAACGTCTTTATTATTCTATAAGAGTCTATGTAGTATCTATCATCTACTGAGCCGATTAATCTGTATAAATTGAAAATATCAAGTATCTGACGTTTGTCATCAAGAAGACCCGCTAGTCTGTCTTCACCGTTTAACATCTGTTGTAGTGAATTAACTGAGCACTGTTCCGTTTAACAATGGCAAAATATTCATATCGGAGACGATCCATATACCAGCACAAGTCAAGTGTTTCCCTAACCCTGTCATACATCTCATATTACCGTATAGAACCAGCACCAAAGCTTGTAGAAGCATTTTTGGTACACCTTGCATATATATATATATATATATATATATATATATATATAAGCAAATATATGGATATAGATTCGACAGTATGAAGAAAAATATATACGGAAAAAACAAAACAAAAATCCTTATATACGATTATGCTGTTTTAATGTTAATATGTTCAACGTCTGACGTTTCGGTCAAATAAACCATCTTCAGGACATATTCATAAATTATAACATTATCAATACAACATGACAAAGACGATGTACATTAGAACAAGACTTATCCAAACAATAACTGAGTAACTTGAGTAATAACTGAGTAACTTGAGTTAAAAAAATTTAAATGCATTGTCAATCGTCATCTTCTGCTTTTTTTTTTTTTAATTGTTCTTTTATTTTCCTCTCTCTTTAATAGCATATTTTTCCCAATTTCTCTAAAACTCAGTAATCCTCTTACGTCTTAGGGGCTTTATCGCCTTGCTTGGGGTGAAATGGTTGAAAGAAAACAGCTGCACAGCTTTCTTTTCTTTGTTTCGAACGGTAGGTTTCTGCCTCAATGCTATGCTTAATTTCTAGAATATAGATCTGGATCTTTTTATTCGCCATTGGATTTCTGTATCATAAAAGGTAACCAAAAAAGTTCTGTCCGTTTTTTGATTAATCATTGAATGAAGTTGAAATATATACAAAATGCGAGTACCAATTGTTATAAAATTCGGACAGCCGGAAGTAGGAACCTCAGACGTTATAAAAAACATGCGCACCCTGCCGGGCCATCAGTTATAAACCGGACAGCTGTGAGAAATATGGAAGTGTCTAGAGATCTCGTTCGGGGCTGTTTGCTTTACGACTTCAAAGTGGGCTTATCAGCAGCTGCATCAAGTCGCCGCATATGTCAAGCGTTTGGGGATAGTGCTGTGGATGAACGTACTGCAAGGCGTTGGTTTCGAAAATTCAAGTCAGGAGATTTGTCTCTCCATGACGAGCCTCGCAGTGGACGACCACAGGTCTTGAATGACGGAGTCCTGAAGGCGACTATTGACGAGGACAGTAGTCTAACGTGTGGTGAACTGGCAAGACAGTTCAACATTTCCAATGAAACAGTTAGAATTCACCTGCACCACCTAGGTAAGACGTACAAACTGAGCAAATGGGTTCCGCAAACGCTGTTGGAGGTCAACAAGGGACAACGTGTGGCAGCCTGCGTATCGCTGCTTTCTCGCCACTGTACCGCATCCTTATTCAATCTTATTCTACCAGTGATGAAAAGTGGGTTCTGTACGAAACTCCCAAGCGTTCCAGACATTGGTTGTCTCCTCAGAATGCTGTCCCTCACACCGCAAGACCGCCTATGCACCCACACAAGATTATTCTTTGTGTCTGGTGGACAGGTCGTCAAGTGGTTCATTACCAACGGGCCAAATGGTCACTGGAGACCTATACTCGCAGCAATTGAAACGTGTGCAACAGGCATTGCTCCAGAAGGAGCCAGCACTGGTGAATCACAAAGCTGTGCTTTTCTTCCATGACAACGCCAGGCCGCATGTCTCGCAAGTGATCAGGGATACCATTCAGCAACTTGGGTGGGAGACTTTGTGCCATCCACCTTATTCTCCTGACCTTGCGCCATCCGATTACTACCTCTTCCACTCCCTGGATAATCATCTTCCTGGGAAATTCTACACCAATGAAGCAGACTTGCGTAAAGCCTCCACGGACTTCTTTGCGTCAAAATCCCCTGAGTTCTACCTCAAGGGCATTGAACAGATGGAGACACGTTGGCAGAAGGTGCTGGATGCCAATGGCGATTACCTCGAAGACTAAATATAAGTTAGACATAATGTGAAGCGTTTTCTTTTTTCCTTTAACAACGGACTGAACTTTTTTGTTACCTTGTATATTATGTAGTCACTTACTACACTAAACACGCAGTTAAATTATTACTTGATCTTGACACCCAGATACATACCCCAACCTGCCTTTTTGCTAATGATCATGAATATATATATATATATATATATATATATATATATATATATATATATATATATATATATATATATATATATATATATATATATATATATATATATATATATATATATATATATATATATATATATATATATAGAGAGAGAGAGAGAGGGAGAGAGGGAGAGAGAGATTTAATTTCAATTATAGGTGCGATTTTAATTTATAATTACATGAATCAATCATACAAAAAACAAATATAGAGGTTAATGATTTAAATGGTGAGAATATATACATCTTCGCAAACAATATCAATAAGATACATCAACCCCGAACCTGTATATGAATGATATGATCCCAGTTTATAAATTCCAGTTGCATAAGGTCTTTTTTAATTTTTACAAGCTTTCGTCTGTTCATACAGACATCCTCAGGTATGGAAATAGATTTTCTTCTTGTTTTTACTTCTCTGTAATAAGAGGACAATGAAAATAGAGATGTAATCCGAAAAAATGCTATGAGAAATGTGTTATTGTTTTTAAACGAGCGATCGCAACGCCGAGTTTGAATTTAAATTTTAAGGTTGTGCGTTTTTGTACAAATATAGTAATAAGAAAATTTTTTTTTACTGGTAGGTTTTCCGTCAATGTGGTATGAACTATATTGTTCAATAATTACAGGAATGCCACACTTATTATCCGAAAGTTGCACGTTGGATCAGTTATTTTAATTTCAATTATAGGTGCAATTTTAATTTATAATTATGAATCCTTCATACAAAAATAATTAAATCATTAACCGCTATATTTGTTTTTTGTATGAATGATTCATGTAATTATATATATATATATATATATATATATATATATATATATATATATATATATATTTAGTAGAACAGTTGGTTTCAATCTTTCGAAATCCTCAGGGGATATGGACAAGAATCGTCTGGGGATACGGTAATATTGAAACTAAGCTAGCGTATTTTTTTTAAATCTAAAAGCTCTTCATTATAAATTTTTATTTTATCTCTACGTGTATTTATCAAATGTTAATGGAGCTGTTTCCTGGTCTAATTCAACTGTGACAATAACTGTTTTATCAGTTTTGCCATATTCCCGACGTCTCGGCTGTTTTACGCTTCATTCTTCGTCAGATAATATTTGCTGGAATTTCGAACCACTCTCTTATTTAGTCCAGATGGTCCAGTGGATAAAAGCGTTGGTTGTATTGATCCCAAAAGTAACCTGATCCAAAATATTGTCAGTACAATACATAAGAGTAGAGTTATCAAGGGAAATTAACTAGAAACTGAGATATCCAACACCATGTATAAAAGTTTCGACTGACAATGTACTGCGGTTAACATTTGTATTTAAATTCTACTTGTTTTCTTATAGAGTTTTTTTTTTCTGTAATTAACATATATAGGAATCGTCCGAATGCTCTGTATGCCCGGACGATTTTGGCTATTATTTTAGCTATTATCATGTAATCTGATATAATGAATATGGATACACCTGGGTCCCCAACCCGCCTCAGTAATATGATTGGCTGGTGTCAGCCATAAATACAGACTGATGTGGAGGTACAGAGACGACGCCTATTGGCTATGCGTAAAATCTTCGCCTATTGCCTACGCCTTATGCCTACCAGTACGACTAAGACCAGTCCATTACGGTTAGATTGTCCTACTCGGTTACAGTAGTCCCAAAACCACTTTGCTACTTCGAACAAATATATCCCTTCTCGGGACATGTCATAGTCATACTTGATTAGGGCTAAAATTACAACCGAAAACGCCCAGACATACAAAGATTCGGAAAATTTCTAAATATTTTATGCCCAGAAAAGTAACAATGATACAAACACAAGAAAAATAAAATAAAACAAACACTTAACCGCAGGATATTGATAATCGTTTTTAGCGAAACTTGTATAAAAGAGGTATTACTGCCCAAATACACAATTATATATATATATATATATAGATATATATATATATATATATCGAGGAGATTAATCAGATGGTAAAATTAACATTGTCGTGATTGTTATGGCTTGGTAGACGATAGAAAAGGTATGAGAACGTGGACTTTTATACATTCAAACTTGTACAACGAGTGAATTACCTTTCGTGAAACAGAAATCAAATTTACCGTCACTTGAAGGAAGAGAAATTGGAAGTCGAAAAGCATTTCCTTCGTCATTCCAGAACTTGTTTTGTTTTACCGATTTGGTGCGCACTCTATTGGTTTCATTCGCTAAAGATTAAGAGATCTTATTATTTTTCTAACGTTAAATGAAACCCTTTCTCGGCTGCACTAATGGCGGCCGGAAATGGAAGACGCATACGAGCAAAAGGTTTGGAAGCACAAAATGGCTGCAACAATTTGTGATTCCGATCCTGCATTGTTAATCTGGTTTCTGCAGTTTTTCACGCAGCCTGTTCATAAACAAAGCTAGAAATTCAGACATTTTTCTGTGTTGATTTCCTCTTTTTGCAGAAGCACCTATCATCCAAAAGCGTTTTTTACACAGACTAATACACACTACTGTACACATAGAGACACACACCCGCAAACATATATTTCTTCTTTACTTTTAATTTTTGTATCTTAAAAATTCAATTTTTTTTTTCAGTAAAGCCCCTCGATTATAAGTGGTTACAGGGTGTGGAAGAAGTAGGAACCGAATCCTTAATATTGGGCGGGAAGAGAAGAGAGTAATCACGAGAACAGTGATTGATTTGCATTTAAATTTTTGCAGATTAATTTTGGCTGGAAAGTATGGAGCTGGAAGGGAGATCCATGACCTCGAAGTGCGAAAAAAGGAAATTGTCGGCACAGAATTTACGGATACATCTAGCCAGCTCAACTGTAAATTTATGAGATCTCGATGCTAATCTCTTACTGTGCTTAAATTCAAACAGTGTAGATATCATACTGAAGAGATCATTCGAACAATTTCCATGACAGTATATATATATATAAAACAAGCACAGAGAGGAAACTTTACGGCGGTGAGCAAGTGACTGAAGCCGAGCCTCCAGATCAGGACCAATAATATTGCTGATTCTTCTTTGGATTTTAAAATGGAGCTCAAGGTAAATAGCAGGGGCACTGGAACATATATAACTGTAATATTCTGAGCTTCGATGAATGCTAGACTTAAGATATATAAGGTAGATTCTGGAGAGAAATATCGTCACACACGACGTAGTGAAACAATTTTCTTAGCAGCTGACCTGGATTCAATATAGTCTTTTCAACTTTATGTCAGCTGAGAAGGTTAGCACTAGAAAGCACTAGTCACTTGAGGTTACCATCAGCCATTTAGTTTTGCTGGCGTTAAAATTAACACACCAATTTTTGCCCCAGTTAACGTTGGACTTGAGTTCGTTTTGAAGATCGTCTACCATTTTGACCTTATTGTACGGATCAAACTGATGTATTCGGAAAGGTCATTAAAACTAAAGACAAAGTAGGACCATGGATAGGGCTCTGTGAGAGAACCCCATTAGTACGAAAGGATCTAGACAAGTAGACATTCAGCATAACATTCATATAACGATTTGATAGGAAAGTGTCGGAGTTAGCTCCTCCTTAGTTCCTTAATCCTTCACCAGGGGTCTCTCTGCCCTGGCTATAAATACTGGGTGACCTTTTGCCTCGAGCTTTTTTTCCCTCAGGCCTTGGGCCTTATACCACCTCGCGTTGATGAGGTGAGGTAATTCTTTTCTCTTCATTTCAGTTAATATCAATATGTGAGCTCTCACCAATACAGAGTCTCCCATATTGTGGGAACACGCTAAGAACAATACACGTACGTACGAACACTCACCACAACACACACACATAATATTCATCACACAAACTCAATGTAACTGTCCATGTGCTTGTAAATTGTTGTTAATACATATATTTGTTTGTATATAATTATCGGTCGTGTTTGTTTTCTTTGGACTAAATTAAAGTTGAACATTCTCATGTAGATGGACCGGCTAGCAGGAAACTTTAACCCACGTGTGTTTTTATATGTTCACATCCTCATAACCGCCACAGTCCTCTACAAAAGACTGGATCCGTTCAAAAAACGTGTGATGAAAATTCATCTTGTAATCTATAAATAGTCAAATATTTTTACATAATGTAATCAAATAAAGGTATTTTGGTGAGCTTCATGTGAAAATACTGCAAACTATACACAAACGCGAGCTTGTATCAATAAGTTAGTAGTCTGATACATAATTATATGAGTCTAGATCTTTAAATGTTCCTATATTGTTATTACTGTGCGACTAATGTTAACAGATGAAAACGGCATATTAGCAAAAAATAAGTATCTATTGTCTGATCTCCCTCCATCCTTCTCTCTCTCAGACATAAAACAAATAAGTCGGAAGCTCGAAAAATCTAAATTTATTTAATAACTAAATAAAAATATTAGAATAACTAAATTTATAAAAAAAAAAACCGTAAATGTATCTATATATCTGTGATCTATCTATGTCTATCTATATGTATATTTTGGCAGCATATCTTCATTCAAGCGTGTTTCATTAAATAATATATACATACTATGTCTATTTATTTTTATATCTTTTAGGACAATATTTTTTAAGATAAACTTAACATAAGTGTGAATATTTATGAAAATCAATGTATGTATTTATGAAAATAATAAAGAAATCTTCAGATTCTCGAGCAAAAACAAATGACGAAAACTGAACAAAATTTATTAAGAGTTTCCTAGCAATTTTTAACAACGCATTTTATGTTGACTAACGCCATGTTGCATTTTTATCATCCCTGGTTAACTCCCTTACATCGATCATACTTTTTTACAACAACATCGTAGCTATATAGCAAAATATTTACATAATTATCGTGATTTTGTAAAATCACCACCAAAAAGTTTGTTTTCGGAATTAACCGGAGAGGATGGTCTCGAAGAAGATAATATGAACTTGTATTAAAAAAAAAGAACTATAGCACCCACTTTGATAAATGTCAGCTTAAAACGAAATCTATATATATATATATATATATATATATATATATATATATATATATATATATATATACTGAATAGATACCAGCCTGCTTTTTTTTGCTAATGATCATGAATATATATATATATACATATATATATATATATAGTAATTCATCTAGCCCAGAATAATCTTCAACAGAATGCAGAAAGCACTGGACGGTCGTTTCGTCCTATCTGGGACTCATCAATGCGCATCCACTACCGAGAATAGAACCTAATATTTTCCTTATATATATATATATATATATATATATATATATATATATATATATATATATATATATTACGATAAGCGTGCAATCAATTTACAAATACATGAATTATTCACACAAAAACTAAAGGCAAAGGTTAATGATTTAAATGGCAGAGACATCCATCATCGCAAACAATTCAAATAATATACAAAACCTCCGTATCCGTTATGAATGAAATGATCCTTGTTTATATAAATTTCTGCCGTATTAGTTCTTATTTTTTTTTTTACTACAAGCTTTCGTCTGTTCCTACAGACATCTTCAGGTATAGAATAGATGTTGTTCTTGTTTTTTCTCTTAGTAATAAAGGTTTTGTATATTATTTGAATTGTTTGCGATGATGGATGTCTCGCCATTTAAATCATTAACCTTTGCATTAGTTTTTATGTGAATAATTCATGTATATATATATATATATATATATATATATATATATATATATATATATATATATATATATGTGCACACACAAGGAGGAAATTCAGTCAGATATTGTTCGAATGTTATTTTTGTAATTTTCTTGAAAAATGAACTTAGGAGAATTTCTAACGAAATGTTATTCGTAATTTGAACAAGTTGATCTTCAAATCTCTGTCTTTTCTCCAAATATGGCTCAATCAAATTATATCTAGAAAATGATGTTTAAATAAAGTTTTTCTTTCACAATATAGATATAGGAATAAATTTATTTAGTTTTCAATAATATAGTTGGTAAATTTATTATTAAACAGTGATTGTTTTATGTAGTTGTGTTCACTGACATATTTCTTCGGGAAGAGGAGCTTAAGGAAGCTTTGCAATTATCCAAAAATTATTTCATGCCCACCATCCATGTTCTACCATCCATTTATTCAGGTCTGTCAAGTATGTTACGCGCTATTTTCCTCAGACCAGATTTCCTTCAATCTGTCCTATGAGTATCAGATTTTCCAAGCCTTTCTTCCTCATTACGTGCCCCAGACATTTCAACTGCCTCTTTCTGGCGTAGTTTTCAACCGAAAGATAGTGCAAACCTCTAAGGCCAGGACGCAAACAACTACAGAACAGGAACCTCAAAAGTTGTCATATGTACGACCGTCAAACAATACAACTCGAGAGTTTTGCCATGCACACTCAAACTGATTTGGAGGGAAAAAAAAGAAGAATTATCTTTTATGCACATTAATTATCTTTGTTCTGGTGCAAGAAATTGACCCACTACTCGTCCATATTTTTGCTCGTCATTACAGGCGAACACAGAACCGTTTCAGAAATTAATTACTGGAACCAAAATGTACATTCAGGGAAAAGAGAAGACATTACAAACAAAAACAATGCTAGCCATAGTGCGTGGGCTGTGGCTTACAATGAACAGCTGATTTACCACGTCAAGAAGATTAATGAAAGATGATAATGTTAAGGAAAGTCGCGGGTAAATTTAACAAAACAAGATAAGTAATTTATTTACGAATTTATACGCATGATGTAATATCAATTGCGCGTTTCTGAAAAAAAAATTCAGACATTTTTAATTCCGTAGTTTTAACGTACTGTCATGAAAAAGAAATGTTCATACAACAAATTTAATGATCTGGCACAAAATAATATTAAAGATATGTTTAAAACAAAGTTAAGACAGCTTGTTTCTTACAGAAGGGAAATATGTTTTGCAAAGTAAAGAGATAGCTTGAAATGCTTAGTTTTCTTGAATTATTGCGAGAAACTTCTAAAAAGTACCACGTGATTGGTTAGAGTCTGATAATATAATTGGAGAATAATTTTACACTGGCAAGAACTTCAGCACTGGTCGCGAAGAACAAAAACGGAACCTTTCATATGACTTCAGTCACTGTTCTATATTTAATTTAACTTTTCTCCTCATTTTATAAATAAAAAAATAATTCGCATAATCCCACTACTGTCTCTTCTTTTTCTTCTCGGATGACCAGGTAATCTCTTCGAAGACAAGATAATCAATGGTTTAAAAAAATACATATGCTTCGGGATTTATTTGCTCCTTCTTTTCAGCTCACCAGACAATTTCTGTGATGGCCGAAACACTTCCGGCTTTTAAGAGAGTGGGTGACGGGAATTATTATTCTTTTGCACTCATAGCTAGGCTCAATAACGAAACTAAAAAGTGGTGTGAAATAGATCAGGTCTGTCGTTGTCTGCCTCATCATCGATTGGGATATGGTTTGAAATTGCAAAAGCCCGTAATATTTCAATTCTCCCAATCATCAATTCGCCCTATCTTTTGTGTGTGTGTGAGGTGGGGGTCAAGAATACGCCGGCTACCCCATTGTTCTCATTTCCTTCGTATTTTATCACTCTAGCAGTAGTAGCTTATCTCGCATACCGAGAGTTGCTCTCGAGTTATTGGTAGGACATTTACATAGTCTATACATAAGGCAATCATTTACATGTCCGTTTAATATGGCTTTTTGACTCTCGTGCAAACTGATCATAAGTCAAGCTTTTGACTCTCGTCCCAAGTGAATGTCTTTCTACATTCTTAACGCTTGTGCAAATTATAAATATGCCAACTTTTTTTCCTCTCATGCAGACTACACAAATATCAACTTTTAAATTTTTGATTTTTGCGCAAAATATACATGTCTATACCTTGCTGTTCTGCAAACCAGAACCTAAAATAGACGTATAGTACTCACTATATATAGTGTTTATTGCAACCAATAATACATATTCTTTACTTTTTCAAAATTACTTCATTTACGTTTCAGGTGCCAAAATAAAATAAACTAATATTGATTTCGAAAATTCTCACAGACAAGTAAAAAAAAGGTAACTGAACGTTCTTTGTTAAGTGTTATCTCATGAGTAAGCGGTTGATGCATGCCTAGTTGAAAGGTGAATAGGCTTCAGTATATTTAATGAAGTCAATTCAACCTTTTATAGAATATATATATATATATATATATATATATATATATATATATATATATATATATATATATATATATATATATATATATATATATATATTCATGAATTATTCACACAAAAACAAATGCAAAGGTTAATGATTTAATTAGCGAGAAATCCATCTTCGCAAACAATTCAAATAATATACAATAACCTCCGAATCCGTTATGAATGAAAAGATCCTTGTTTCTATAAATTTCTGCCGCATTAGTTCTTATTTTTACTACAAGCTTTCGTCTGTTCCTACAGACATCTTCAGGTATGGAATAGATGTTGTTCTTGTTTTTTCTCTTAGTAATAGGAGGGCAACGAAAATATATGTATTGTTGTATCCGAAAATGCTATTGGAAATGAGTTATTGTTTTTGGAGCGTGCAGTAGCAACACTTAGTTTGATTTTAAATTTTTTACAGTTGTGCGTTCATGTACAAATATGGTGATAAACGAATTTTTTACTGGTAAATTTTCTGACAAAGTGGCATGAACTATATTGTTCAATAATTACAGTAATGTCGCACTTATAATCCAAAAGTCGCACTTGGATCAGTTATTTTAATTTCGATAAACGTGCAATCAATTTACAAATTCATGAATTATTCACACAAAAACAAATACAAAGGTTAATGATTTAATTGGCGAGAAATCCATCGTCGCAAACAATTCAAATAATATACAAAAACCTCCGAATCGGTTATGAATGAAAAGATCCTTGTTTCTATAAATTTCTGCCGCATTAGTTCTTATTTTTACTACAAGCTTTCGTCTGTTCCTACAGACATCTTCAGGTATGGAATAGATGTTGTTCTTGTTTTTTCTCTCAGTAATAAGAGGACAACGAAAGTATATGTATTGTTGTATCCGAAAATGCTATTGGAAATGAGTTGTTGTTTTTGGAGCGTGCAGTAGCAACACTGAAACTGTCAAAATGACCAAGGGAATTCAGAACAGCATGAGTCCATCCAGCTCTTATCTTAAATAACAATTTAAAAGAGACTGTTTGGCCAACACAAGGGCCGACCAAAATTCACGTTAAAAAAAAAATTTAAAAAAACAAAACAAATGAATACTACAGACAAAAGATCATTTTCCCCATCAAAGAATTCCGTTCTGTAGTTCACTGCTACCAGCAAGCATAATTTTTTTTTTCCTGATGATGGCCATGTTTGGCAAAACTAGTCGAGGAATCTAAATGAAATGATAATAAGAACGAAAGAATGATAATATAAAACCCACTGTGTCTGAAGATTTTAATTTGTTAATATTTGTTATTGTTACATATATATATATATATATATATATATATATATATATATATATATATATATATATATATATATATATATATATATATATAGTGCGACAGAAATACCTATCCCACATACCTCGTAGAAATAACAATTATTGTTTTACCATTATGTTAAATGTCTGGGAAAAATCTTCGAATAATGCCAAATCTGTTGGGTTTCAATCCTGTCTTGAGGCACACACACATATTTTTGCGTGCATTAAAAATATATATATATATATATATATATATATATATATATATATATACAAACACACATATATATATGTGTGTGTATATATATATATATATATATATATATATATATATATACGAGACTATTCGGCAAAGCGAATTGAGTCCTGTCGGTCAATGTGTGTTAATCTAAAAATAAATACGCTAAAATTAACCTTCATCCCTTCCGTGCTTTGTGGTAGAATCTCCGACAGACGCCAATTCAGTAGGTTTTCGATCCTAGCTGAATAACTATGAAACAGCGAAACAGTCTGTCTGTGCATGATATTATATATATATATATATATATATATATATATAAATTATATAAATGTAAAAGGAAAACTGTAATAGTTGCCGACGCGTTTCGTCCGATGTAGATTTTCTCCAGCCGAAACGAAATGAATTTATTAAAAGAAATAACTTATAAAACAAAACAAAATATCCTTAGCAACTGAAAGAATTTAGAGAACGCTATATACATACTGTTAACTGAAATTCCGTCAGTTACTGTCACGTGTGGTTATATTGTTTTTATTGTATTGACGGATTCAACAATTTTCTTTTGATTTCTTGATACTGTTCTGTACCTGTGATTGGGAGGGAAGCAATTCTGTTAAGAAAAGTGAAATAGGGAAAAAACCTGAGCGTGGATTAATATTTGGATAATATTCAATGGCGGCACTCACGAGGATTTTTCCTTCTTAGTGAGTTATTTTCACTTTTTATTAGTGTTGCATTTTTAAAATCAAAATTGTCGTTGAATTTATATTTATGCATGAAATTTATTTCTATGTATTAGCATTAGATATATATTTTTTTTTTGAGGTCACTTTGAGTTTTTTTTTTTTAAGTCACTTTGAGGTTTGTTTTTTAGGTCACTTTGGTTTTTTTTTTTGTAAATTTCTATATTCTACAATATATTGGGAGGAACAGTTTTAGCAATTTATTTTATAAGTGCCTGCTCCAGAAACATTATTGCTATTAGTGTTTGAGGATCTGAGTATATCCATAATGGTTTTGGAGGTGTTTGTGACTTTTTTTAAGATTATTTAGATGGGATAAGTTATTCTGGATCGTGGACGTGACAGAGTTCGTCGGTAGTATTATGTATCTGTTTTCATGTGATTTAGTATTGCGGATTATCTTATAATTTTTGTTTCGTTTGTATATTTTGTATGCCTTTCTTGCGTTGTGGATGAAATGGTATGGGTATTGTAGGTTTTTGAATGTGTTTTCTATGTATTCTATCTTAGATAGAAACTTATAATTATTCCAGATTTAATTTCAAAAGAGTGATTTGAATAGAAAATGATCAGATCATTTTTGTGTGTAGGCTTTCTGTAAACATCAAAAATGAGTTCGTTATTATTTCTATGTAATATGATGTTTAGGAACGGAAGTGTGTAGCTGGTTTCCGTTTTAAAAGTGAAATTTATTGTAGGTCCAACGTTGTTAATTTTGGAGAGAAAATCCGTTAAATTGGTGTTTTGTGGATATATTAATAATGAGTCGTCTATGTGTCAGAAATATAAAGAGTTTGTAGGGAGAATATTTTTGAATGGGTCACTCTCTAGAAATTCTAAAAATAAAATGCAAGAACGCCGCTGAGAAGAGATCACATTGGTAAATCAAATTTCTGTCTGTAATGTTGGTTATCAAAAGTAATGAAACATTGCTTGGTAATTAGCTGGCATTTTTTTATGAAAAAAAAATAAATGAAAAATGAAAAAAAGAAAATAACTCACTCAGAAGGAAAATCATCGAGAGTGCCACCATAGAATATATATAATGGATAATATTAATCTACGCCCAGGCTTTTTCCCTATTTCACCTTTCTTAACAGAATTACTACTCTCCCAAACAAACGTACACAACAGTATCAAGAAATCAAAAGAAAATGGTTGAATCCGTCAATACAGCAATAATAACAATGTCTCCACTCGTTCTCTAAATTCTTCTAGTTGCTAAGGACATTTTGTTTTGTTATCATTAGTTACTTCGTTTAATGAATTCATTTCGTTTTACCCTGAGAAAGTCCACATAGGACAAAATGCGTCGGCAACTATTACAGTTTTCCTGTTGTCTTTTACATTTATAAATATTGTCTTTTTCTACAGATTAATGCTGAGAAACTTTTCATATATATATATATATATATATATATTTCATTAAAAACGACAGTAAGGTACGACGTTTAAGCTTTTTATTCTATTTTCTTGTGTTCACACAAGAAATTTCTGTTTTGGATACATAGTGTGTAAATACCGTCTAAATGTTCTATAGTTCCGAGCGCTTCTGGCTATACTTTTAGACATTATTAAGGATGATTTTATTATATATATTTTTTTTCCAGTTCAATTGAGTGTGTGCGTTATGTGTATGCTTTTAGTGTGTTATAGAGATGTTTTCTTTTTCGAACACAGCACATTGTGGTCTAGTTCGTAGTTAATATTGTTAAGGGTTGGCTGTTTTTATTATTAAGTCTTCCATTATTTTAATCTTTTTTTACATATGAATGAGGTTATTATGTTTGTTTTTTTCTACTAATATGTTTCAAATGGAGTCTGGTAGGTCTAAGTGTGTGTTTAAATGGGTTCAAATAGAGCTACGGTCAGATAGGTGTAAGGTAAGGCGTCTGGATAGGCATGTAGTTGTGTGACCGATGTAATTATTTATGAGTTCCGTTTGATCAGGAACGCAGTTCCTTAAGGGGCATTTGAACTCATAGATAATGTTCGTTCATTGTAGTTTGCTAGTGTGTTGTTATTATTGAGGATAAGATTTGCTGTCTTAAATTTTTTTAGTAGATAATTAATTTGATTTTCTTATTTGGGTCAATTGGTGTAGTTTATGTTTTTATAATATTTCTAAGTGTCTTTATATTTCTATGTTTTTTTATAATATTTCTAATCTTAACAGTTTCTACACACTCTGTGTCTGAAAAAGAAAGCTCTTGTGCGATCGCAAAAATAAATAAATAAATAAAAAAACGCTTAAGCTTAGTAACTTGTCTGTCGTTTTTAATGAAACATGCATAAATGAAGGATTGCTGCTTAATTACAAATTGCACAAACACACACACACTCACACTCCACACACAAACACAAACACACACACACACACACACACACATATATATATATATATATATATATATATATATATATATATATATATATATACACATAAGGTTGAGAATCAACATTTGCTCGGCAACCCTGCGGACACAAGCGCTAAACGTGCTGCCTGAAAGCAAATATTTATATATTTCAAGTGACATTAAAAGATTCATTGTTGATAAACGAAATTATTTCTTAATATTTTTTTTATATTCTGGAAAAAATGGCACCATTAATCTCTCTCCTTTTTTTCGAATGAAATCACTAATTCATAGTCGTTCACTGCTTCCACTAGAAATGATAAATGATACAGAATGAAAAAAAAGATGGATGCATAGATTTCTTGAATCAATAAACATGAATAAATCACAGGCGTTCTTAAAATTTACTCCTACCCTCTGGGTATCACGTCATTGTGTAAAGCATATCGAGTTAGTCGAGGTGATATTTATTAGGTTTGTTGAGACTTTAAACTTTGAATCATTCTAATGAATACTTTATATATAAATTCGGGAATATTCAGATCAATGGTTTACAAGTGTGTTAGAAAGAGAAACTGTGGATAGCTATTATGAAATCTGTGAGTCTTAGAGAGAACGCAAATTCTTTAAACCGCACTGTCTGATGAAATAAATGCAATCAATATGATGGTGTTGTACACTAAATGATACAAAATGTTAGGAAGTACCCCCAGTCAATTCAGGAATTTATTATAATAGATAGGGAACTGGAGACACCCGTTTTGCATAAAAACCGTAACGTGAGTATTTCTTGTCAATGAACGCAGACTATTTCTATATAAGAACATGGCTATATTAACCTCAACAGAAGGATTACCATTTTGCATCTAAAGTGAAAAGCGGGCGATGTTATGCTGGAATACAGTAAAAGTCTTCACGTTCGAATATCCTAATATTCGAATTTCTCAGTGTTGCCATTTAGATCTTCTAGGAATATGATGCATTCTCATATATTCCTTTTCTTTGCAGATAATTGTTAAGAACTTGAAATTTCTCAAATCATAATGTCTCGCACAGAAGAAACTTCAATTGAAAGAAAAATGAAAATAAATTATTTCACGTTAGTTCAGAAATTAAAGATTATTGAAGAACTGGTACAATCTCGTCTGACTAAAGGAAATTGTAAAACACTGGCTAAACTACTCTGTATGATATAAAGAAATCAAAAGAAATTCTTCATGGACAAACGAAATCAGCAGTGCACAGCTTTAAAACATCTAATAAAAAGACTCTTCCTAATCCAAATTCTGAAGTTCTTGAGAAGAAGCTTCAAAATTTGTTTTAATCGAAGTGCTCAGAATCCATAGCTATTTCTGTCCCAAATGATTATTGCCAAAGCTAAATCAATGTATAACATTATAAACAGATACAAAATGCAATTTTAGTGATGATTTTGTTTCAAAAAATCGTTATAGTATGAGATAACTAATCATTTCTGGTTAAAAGAAAATCAGACTCCACTGAAGCAGCTTCAAATCTTTCTACAGAATTTAAAACCATCTAATAAGAAGAAGGATTCCCTGCCGATGAAATTTACAATGCTGATGAAAATTAAGTAAACTGGGGGTGTCTTCCAACCAAAACATCACCAAGAGAAGAAACACATGCATCAGGATTTAAGCATAACATTGAGCGCTTCACTGTCCTCGTTTGTGAAATGCTTCAGGACAACATAAAATAGAAATGTTTGGTCGAGGCATTTAGCGGTCAGCCATAAGAACCAAAGAAGCGCTTGGATATTAAAAACATATTTAATGATTATTTTTAACATTTTCATTCCATCGGTCCAAGCCAATTTTGAATGTTTGAGAAATCTTTAAAAAAAAACAAATGTGTCTTTCTTCTCGACAATTACAATGCTCATCCTCATGAATCTGAATTGATTTTCGATTGTGGAAATAGTTATGCATGATGTTTTTCAAATAACTTTAAAGCTCTTATCCAACGAATTTAGGCATGAGTAATAATGAATATTAAAACAGCTTGTTAATGAAAATGATGGTAAAAATTTTAATCCGTTATAATTGTAACAAAATTTTACCATCAAAGAATTTGTTTGCTCAAGGACGCACGGGATTATGTAAAACGTATAACAATTTCAAGAGCTTGCAACAATTTATGGTCCATGGAAACAAATGTAACTGCAGTGGAAACAATGAACTAATTTCTTGAATTTGCAAATTAACAAAGAATAGCAGAATCTGAATGAAACACTAAAAATTGCACTTGAATATAATCCACTGAATACTTTGATTCGGATGACTTAAAAATTGAATAAATCAAGACGCTAATGGATTGCAAAAGAATTTAACGATGGAATCGTTTCAGAATGATTTTGGATTGTCAAAAAATAGAAGAAGAATCAATTTTTTTCAGATAATGGTGAAAATATGAAATCTGATGAAGATTGCCACTTAGTAGAGAAAGCATATGATGAGGCTATCAAACTCACAAAGAAAAAAAATTGTTCAGTATTACAGAATATTTGCCGAAATGCCTTATTTTAAAAATAAATTAGAACAGCAAAAATAATCAAATGAGAAAAGCAATAAAAAATACAACTGAAAATAATATTTATTGAGAATTACATATTGCAAATTAATAATTACATTCGGGAGACATTTTATTTTTCATATATTGAGATAAGTTGTTTCGTTAAGTTAAAGCTATATTATATACATGCTACATTATATTATAACCCTTCCCTATATCCGAAATACTTTGAAGTTCGAATATGAGGACTACTATTGCATATCAACTGTTAATTAAAATTGTTATAATTATTATTCAAATGTAGTATTTTTCATTTATATCAATTTAATAATTAAGGACAAAGGGACGTAGATTAATGTTAATGTATACCTGTTGTTTATATCACTTGAATCAAAAGACACTGATGGGGTGCTAATAAAAGAAACATGTAAGTTTTGACAGAAACTCATCTGTAGGTGTTGGAGGTGGTAAGTCAGTAGACATTTTGAAGAGACTCAGTTGTCAATCTGAAACATTCATTTCAATATTAAGTTACAACAAACATTAGTGGCTAACGGAGAGCATTTGGTTTGGTGATCGAGGCCACATCGTGAACGAGACCCTACACATACATACAATTATTTTTTATACATGATTATACAGCAGGAAGTTTTTTTTTTAGGGAAATTCACAACTGTGTTCAAATATATATATATATATATATATATATATATATATATATATATATATATATATATATATATATATATATATATATATATTTGTGTGTGTGTGTGTTTGGTTTCACGGCATGAGCCATGTTAGTTATCTGCTAACAGATGCAGTCTCATCTAACTGAAAAAAAAAAACTAATTTGTTTTTGAATTTACTCTCAACGGTTACAGAAATCTCGTCACGAGATTCTACGCTCAGGAAAATAAATAATGCGGACAGGCATGCTGACAGAGCGATAAAAAACTAATAGACAAACAGACAGATTAAAAAGAAACTGGGAAGAACAGAATGAATGAATATATATATATATATATATATATATATATATATATATATAACAAATAAACATTGTTTTTACAAAAAGTAGCTGTATATTGTCAGGAAAATGAGTATATCAAACAAAGAGCTAGATGCACAGTTCTAATAATCGAAAGCACAGTGCTATTTAATATAATAAACTTGATAACCCTTTCTGCCACCGTGTTATCCACTAATAAATGTTTTATGCACATTTATTCCTGAAAACTGCGATAGTGGAGAGTGTTGGTGGGTTTATTATTTCAAATATTATATATATAAAGTAATAGAAATTATGAGGAGGACATGAGATAATCCTAATTAAGTAATTCATCGAGTCGAGAAGAAACCTCAACAGAACGCAGAAAACACTGGACGGCCGTTTCGTCTTTGATTTGGTACTCATCAGCAGTGCGCGTCTATTTTTTTTTTTTTTTTTTTTAAGCATTACGCCCCGATCAAAGCGTGAAGCCACTAGGATGCAGGGGGTTGCAGAAGATTTGGAGCAGGAGCAGATAGGAGTGATAAAAAAACGGATGAGGAGAGGGATAGTGGATAGATCAAGGTAACTGGAGATGTCGATTGACATTGCATTTGAATAGCTGGAGATTATAGCTCTCAGATAAACAGTAATTGGGAAGGGTGTTCCACTGGCGAGAGGTGCGAAGTATGAAGCTATTGGAGTAGAAGAGATGGCTACATTTAAAAGTTTCTATAGTGTAAGGGTGGGAGCGGGATGCCAGCCTCGTAGGGTGCTTGAATTCATTGAGTCTGGGAACCAGTGAAAACAGCTCATCGGAGCAATTACCATGGAAGTATTTGTAGAAAAGACAGAGGGAGGCGACGGCGCGTCTATGAGAAAGTGACTGTAGACGAGACGCCAGATCAGGGCCAATTATATTACATATCCGTCTCTGGATCTTGTCAAGAACTCCGAGGTAAACAGAAGGTGCCCAAAACCATATATGGCAGCAATACTCCATGCAAGGGCGAATGGTTGATTTGTATGTTTGAAGTATCGATTCGGGGAAGAAAAATTACCTGGCGCGGCACAGAGAGCCAACTTTCCTCGCGGTGGAAAAAGCAATTGACTCAGTATCGAGAATTGAAATCCGAAATGTTAAGATACGAAGCAATCGTCATACCATGTGTATCAACGTGCCTCGGCGACAAAGAGGTAACGAATTAGACTCGGTATAGCGGACTCAGTCACATATTGCGTGGTGGAACGCAACCAAGATTTCCTTACGCATAGCCACAACTACTATACCCGAGCCGCTCCATCCAGAGCATTAGAAGCAAGGATATACAAGTGATAATTCTACATGTAATAATATCTTAATTACTTAATTACTTAATTATACATACATACACACACACATATACATATATATATATATATATATATATATATATATATATATATATATATATATATATATAATGCAAATCAATAAATATGTGAACAATTTAAGCAAATAATAAACAAATTAACAAACTAATATTACACGCATGAAGACAAGCAAACGTAATAATAATGGATTATTATCTAATTTCTTCTTAAAGTAATAATAACAACCAACAAGGAATAATAAAGTAATCAATTATAAATATTTAGTAAACAAAAAAGTTAATAACCAACAAAAGGAAAGAACAACGAAACTGAATTCTAGTCCTCAATTATTTCGACTGAATAATTCTTAGAATTATTTGAAAACAGCCGTTTCAGCATACCCATTAAGAATAAGAATAATACAATATAACTACCCATAATGCACTTGTATATATACGTACTCAGCCAAAGGACAACAAACATGGCCTGAAGATTAAAAATGAAAATGACTGTTAGTGTTCGGTTACGAGCTCGATGTTCATTTTAATAAACATACATACATATATATATATATATATATATATATATATTCAACACCAACACTTGAGAAGACACCAGAAGTGTTGAAACAAAATAGCTATTTTTGTAGTGATATTATAATTTATAACATGTTTATGTTATAATTTTTTAATATATATATATATATATATACAGACTGGAACAGACTGGGTTCTATAGCCTTGCAACTGGTCTGGCAGAAGGACAACTCTGAATTCAAAACCTGCGGAGGGTCGTTTGGGGACCTTGTGGTGCACCAGGTCTCTGAATTGGCACTTCAAATGTGTGGATGGTCTTGCACGCAAAATTTTACACACTATAATCAAATCTCTTGTGCCGTTGTCGGGCTGTCGGTTTCCTGGTAACTGATCTGCTTGACCCTCATACGTCGAATTCGATGAGAGAGTCGACTATATATATATATATATATATATATATATCTATATATATATATATATAATTATTTATTTAAAAATATGATTCCAATACGCTACATAAGAGTTCTCATGTTTCAAAACAAGAGCCGAAATATAATCATTTGAATTAAACTGAATTAAAGTAAGCTCTGTTCAATCTTCAAGCGAACTTTTTTTTGGAATAACTTATTTCTGAAATTTACGTGTTTTATAAGCATATTCATTATTGATATCAAAATTCCTATGGTAACGGCTAGAGCAATTGTTTAAAGAAAAAAGGGACTAAGGTGTTAATAATTTGTATCATTATCAAGTTACATTCACAGATGTCAAGTCAGGGTAAGGTTGGAGTGTCTAAATTGAAAGCGGAAGATGACTTCGCCTAGTCTGGTTTAAGTGTCTATGGAGATTTATTTAGTTTTTTATTTTATTTTTTCTGAAAGTGTTTTCTGTATATAAAAACTGTCGTAAATCGCTAACATTTTTTTTGACGACTTCATAAAGGGTTATCTTTTTTGTAGGGCATTTAAACTATTTATTAGGACTATGGATTTTAAAAATTATTTTATTGTTTGTTTTTAATTATTCAATGCAAAAATTTGATGATGTCGGCAAAAAACCGTTAACTCATGTCTATTGTTTAATAGATTTTTATTATTTAGAAACTTAATAATGTGTAGTTTTTCATGTAGGCATAAAGGGCATGGGTCATCCCAAGTTTTACAAGTTCTAGTTTTGTTTATAATTTTCCATTTTACTTTTGATGTTCTATTCATTTCCTTCAAATGCCAAACATATTTAGATAGAGATGTCTGATTTCTTTTATTTATATTGTTGAAAGAGCACTTATGCTGCCTCCATCTGGCTTTAAATTCATTCTTCGTAGAGCCAATGTATATCATATTAGTATTAGGACTCTCAATGGATGAGATAGTACATTGATATACTACAGATTTAACGCAGCATTTATTTTCCAATGGGCAGTCTTCTGGTTTTCTACAATCGCATAATTTTTCACTGTTTTTTTTTCTAATTTAAGTGTAGGGTTTTTATTAATACTATTGCGGCATGGGGGTTTGTTCAGGATTGTATTACCGTGTTTTTTATTATACTTTCTAGATTTTCAGTGCAATTGTAACTTAATTTTAGGGTGTTTTTATTAAAGATTTTACTAAGTCTACTACTGATATGAAAGTGTTTTTCAATTAAAGCTAGGAATTTCTGTCCTAGCTTAATAATAACCATTTTGTTGAACGGAGTGGTAACCAAATGATTTTTATTTTCCTGTTTTTTTTTCTGGTTAGTACAATTCTTTCTATAATAGATGTTAGCATTTTTGTATCCACTATTTTTAGGGCAGCGTTATAAAAGTTACTGTGTTGTTGGAATATTTCTTTGTTAGCGGAGTTAATGCTGATTCTATTTTCTATTGATGAGAGTATATGTTTAATTATGGATGAAGGGTGGTTTTACTTTGGGTATATATATAAGGGGTTAGTATTTGTTTTTTATAAGGTTGGTATGTCGAGGAAGTTTACTTTTTTCAATTTAGTACAGATTGTTATCTTTAAGTTTAGAGTTTTAAATTCACTAAATATAATCTTTCTAATTTTCTCTATTTTAAAATTAGTAGAACTCCTCACTACCATGAGCCCGTCATCTCTATACAGTCCGATGTCCTTATTTTGCAAGATTAGATTATTTCTTTCTCAATTAAATAATAACGATACTAAACACGTGGACAAAAATAACATAAATATTTTCTACAAAGGTAAATGAACTTCAACTATAAACAAGATGAATCTTTATTTAGAGATATCATAAAGAAATGCTCTACTCCAGATGACCCGAACCTCCAAAAAGTAATTAATTATTTACTACTGAAATTTTAAACAGCTAACCTTATCCTCAAAGATAACAACTCACCTGCAAAATCAAAACTACAAAGAACGCTTTATACGTTCAAATGCCCCTAAAAACCCGTGTTCCTGATCAAACCAAACTCACAAATAATTACATCGGTCAAAATACATGTCTATCCAGACGACTTAGGTTACACCTATACGACCCCAGCTCCATCAGAACACATTTAAACACACACATAAACCTTCCGCACTACATCCAAATCATTTTAATAGAAAATAAAAGCATAATAATCACATCCACATGTAGAAGGTTTAAAAATAATGTAAGCCTTAATAATAAAAAAGAAAAAGCCAACTCTCAATAATATTAACGGTGAACACGGCCAAAGTGTGCTGACAATATTCGGAAAATAAAACATCCCTATAACTCTAGGTGCATAAAAACAATCCATACTTCCAGGTAAAAAGTAAAAATAAAGTCAGAGTTGATAATGGCTAAACGTATAGCCGAAAGCGCTGGAATTACAGAACACTTTGCCAGTTTCTAAACACTCGGTTTCCAGAAAGAATAACACTTTTTCGAATACAAGAAAAATTAAATGAAAAGCATATGTCAACTCCGTTCAAGCGACGAGAAAGGACATTTTCGTCAATGAGTAGCCGTCAGCAAGATGATCCCTCTCAGTGGTATAAGCGGAATCCTTGTTGAGATGTTTCTCTATCGTTTCTCACTTAAGCCCTTTTAGCTTTTTAATAGACAGAATGAAAGTGAATATCTGAAATAGTGTGCGATAAAAAGCACTTAAAATGATGGGTCTTAACTCTAAACTCCACTTATTATACTTGTGAGAAATATTGAGGTACTTGATAAGTTATCATAAATAATAATAATAATAATAATAATAATAATAATAATAATAATAATAATAATATTAAAATTAAAAATAATAATAATAATAATAATAATAATAATAGCTGTGTGTATGCCTGTCTGCTAGGGTGACTAGATAATTTCTGTTGCACATCGTTGTTCCCTCACATCATTCCTTATCATCCACAAAGACAAAACGTGGATTATTATCTAATTTCTTCTTATAGTTACTGAATACTACAGAATGGCAGAAGCTACTATAAAGGAGAGTAGATAATAAATGAACTAGTAACAAGAAAAAAGAAAACGAAATTTTCTTATTATATGTATTTATCTGTTAAAGTGAAATGGACTTAATATAATCCAATTAGTAGAGTAAAATGTCTAACTCGGTTTTTTTTTTTTCGCGGATTTTAACTTTTCAAAATTCAAACAAAATTCTCAGTTGATCGATTTTTGTACAAAAACTCTAGTGTCGCGGTATCGCACGCTTCAAAACATCTAGTCAATAACCAATAAATAGCATAATTTAAAAAAAAAAAAAATTGATCTACACATATTTCGTCTTAGTTTATACTTATGTATGGGAAAATTGCGCCCTGAGGATGGCAATTTGAAATTGTCGAAAGTATTAGCATGTGTCTTCCATTTGACAACAATTCGAATATAAGGATCTTATTATTCAAAGACTCATTAACTTCTGTTAGCGAAGTGATTTCGTCATTAATCACATTAACATTGTTATTTAATTCATTTTGTAAATTGTTTCTCTATATATATATATATATATATATATATATATATATATATATATTGTTATTAAGCATGAATAATACAACATAAAATGTTTAACAAAAATGTATTTTACAAATAATATTTACAGTTAGTTTGGTATTTGGGAAGACTGTTCCTGCATGTAAATCAGTCGGGCAGAGTCTCGATTCAATATATCTTATATATTTATATGGTCGGTAGTCCGCTTATGTAAATTAGGTGTCATATACACAACATATATATATATATATATGTGTGTGTGTGTGTGCGGTGTATCAAAATTGCTTTTACAAAATTTGGGCTGTGTTCCTCGAATCAAACAAAGGAAAAATGTCCATATATACATGTTTGAAAATCCTTCGTTTTTTCTTGAGTAAGTTTAAAGAAATTTTACGGTAAATGGCGCTATATTGTCATGTAGAATAGGTTACATTTCTCATTCGTGTACATTTGTGCTTCGTCTGTCTTCAATGTATAACTGGTGTAGTAGTGAATTAACACAGAAGTGTTCCACTTAACAATAGCAAGATTCATAAACTTTGCTGGTGTTTATTGTCGCACTGCTGAGGCAAGGTACATGGCACAACAGACTATGGATCGAGGAAGACCGCGATCTGCTCTCATGCCTGACACAGACGAACACATTTTACAGGCTCTCGAAGACGATCTATGCATTAGCACATATCATATGACCCAAACATGTCATACATATCATATTACCGCATGGAGGGTACTTCAAAAGCAGCTCCTTTATCCGTATCTTTTGCAGCGTGTGCAGGATCTTTCACCCTCTGATCACTCACCACGGGTGACATTTTTGCCGATGGTTTATTTCCCCAAACTGCGGATCAGTTGCTTGTCACTTCAGTCATGTTTACGGATTAGGCAACATTTGGAAGTGATGCAATAACAAATTAACACAAACAACATTAATGGGTGTATCGGAATAGCCTTGCTATAATACAAGCTAGACACCAGCATCAGTTAACGATTAATGTGTGCTCGGGTATTATAGTTGACTGTCTAGTAGGCCTATATGCTCTTCAAGTACTTCTTGCAAGAGCTCACTACAGAGACTTTATTTCGAACACACTCCCAGATCTGCTAGAGGATGCACCCTGCTAATACGGAGACGAGTGTAATTCATGCATGATGGACTCCAGCAAATTTTTGCAACATTGTTGGCCATACATTGGCTGACATATACCATGAAAGATAGGTAGGGGATGACCGGTCTTTTGGTCTGCACGTTCACCGGACATCAGTCTTTTGGGGTTTTATCTGTGACGTCTCCTAAAATAATTCTGTCAGCACACATTAATAATGCAGAAGCGGTTCATCAACGTGTCATGGGAGTTTGCGAAACCATTCGACACCGTGTGGGAGTATTTAAAAGGGTCTGCCAGTGTTTGATTCGACGCATACATGCGTGTTTAGAAGTAAGCGGAGGTCATTTTGAACATTTTTGAGGTATAACTATTGCCTTTTGGACATAAGTTTATATGGAGATCTTACGTTGTTTTGGTGTCAGTAATTTTAGATCGTGTCTTGAGTTGTACATTTAACAGCGTCTACCAAAAATATTCAACTTAATAAGCCCAAAACGAAGGATTTGTTGACATGTCTTTATACAGATTTTTTTTGTTCTTGTTTTGTTGTGAGGAACACGCTGCAAATTTTCTAAAAGCATTTTGATACAGCATATATATATATATATATATATATATATATATATATATATATATATATATATATATAAAGAAAAGAACAGCAAGATATATAATCCGTTGTTCTTATAGATATTTTATTTTTACCAAATAGTGCTCAATGTAAAGTTACTCCAAAATCCGCTTGAGGATGAAATGGAACTAATGTCTTTAATTTAATCACAAAATTAAATTTGTGGCTTTTAGCTTTCATTTTTGAAACATGGTTAGAACTGTGTGAAAAACATATTTTAAATCAATTAATTTATATATATATATATATATATATATATATATATATATATATATATATATTACAAACCACGCTTGAAGATGAAGCAGAACTAATGCGTTTAATTTAATTATGTAGTTAAATTTGAAGTTTTTAGCTTCGGTTTTTGTCGCATTTCTATTTGATTCTTGGATTTCCCAGGTTTTCAAATTAAATTCGATATGTTTGAAATTGTCTTTCAATTTTTCTTTGTAGCGAGAGAGTGGACGTCTAACTGAACGCTTGGAGTTTAGTTGTTTGTCCATACAGCACCATTTTTGGAAGCCCATGCTTATCCATTCTCACAACATGACCAGCCCATCTAAGTTGTATCTTTGCTAGAATGGTTTCAGTGCCTGTGATGTTGTTACATTTCTTCAGTATTTAAAGATTCTTGACCCTGTCATCCCATTTTATATCACATATGGCACAAAAGCGTCAAGTTGATTTATGTGCTTGTGGTACAGGGTCAAGTTTCAGCAACATAGAGAAGGTTTGATTGAACGACTGATCTGTATATGTCAATCTTTATTCTGAAAGACACATTTTTGGTGTTCCATAATGAGTGGCGTAAGATATGTTTCATTAAGTTAATGGGTTTAAAGACTGAAGCACTGGCATCAGCTTTTTCAAGCTCTGAAGCAGAGACACCATCAAAATATCGCTTTAACAAAGTTCTTCTGTCAGTGTGGCTTTGTTGTCCACAGCAAAGGCTGGGCTTTATCGCACTTAAGAAAAACACAAATGAAATATGTATTTTCACTATTCCTCCACAATAGCCCCTTCTAGCATGCATACATGTAAAACGAAAGACACTATCCACTAGTGAGCCTCATATATTGTTCACGATAGGAGAGTCCACCATATATATATATATATATATATATATATATATATATATATATATATATATATATATATATATATATATATATATATATATATATATATAAAAAAGAAAGAACAATAAGATATATAATCCGGTGTTCTTATTAATATTTTTATTTTTGCAAAAGAGTGTTAAATATAAATTTACAGAGCATAAATATTATAACTTAACTGATTTAAAATATGCTTTCTTCGCTACACAGGAATTACCAAGTTTCAAAAACCGAATGTAAACACTTAAAAATTAATTATATAATTAAATCAAAAGATTAGTAAGTGCTGTGCTGGCTTTGACTATTCTGGATTGTATTTCCTTGTCCATTGTTCCATCAAAAGAGACTGATAATCCAAAATATATAAACGCCTCAATAGTTTTTAATTCATACCATCGAGGAATACGGACAGATTTGTGAGAGATGGATTACCTGGTAATGTCTGGTACATTAGATTATTCTTCTTTATGGTGATTGTAGAGTCCAAAGGCTTTCGCTGTTTCAGAGAATTTATCAAGGACAATGTAAATGTCTTCTAGACTGTGTGCTAATAATGCGGCATCATTTGCAAAGAGAAGATCGCGTACCAGCTGCAGACTAAATTTCGACTATATTTTAAAACGTTTTTGATTGTATAGACCTCCACTTGATCTGAATTCAACATTGACTCCTTCGCTTTAATCAGAGAACACTTTTTTTCAAGAAAAGAAAATTGCAAAGAGAAGCAAGAACCCAAACTCGCTTTGTACCGTTGGAGATGAAAAAAGCTTCCAATTGTTCACTTCCCGACCTTGCAAAATTTTTCATTCCTTCATGAGAGGAGATAATAATATGGAGCATTTTTTCTGGAACACCTAATTTTGACAAAACTTTCCAAAGAGCAGTTCGAGATACAGTATCAAAAGCCTTTCTACAAAAACAACAAATATATCCTTGTTTTATTCTCATGCTTTCTCCTGAGCCTCCTGCATTCAAAACATTATATCTACCGGATCGTAAACCGCACTGGGTTCCTGGTAATGCCAATTCCAAGATAAATTCATTAAGCCTATTCAGGATGACACGAGCAAGGATTTTGCCAGCAACAGAGAAGAGATGGTTGTCACCTTCACACCTGTCCCCTTTGCAATTATACAAATGGACAAAGTATCCTTATACTGCTGTGGTACTACTCCCTTTTCCCACACAAGGTTGAAAAATTCCCAAATTTTACGTGTCAAAGGATTGGTGCCACATTTGTATATTTCAGATGGAATTCCATCTTCTCCGGGGCGGGGGGTTCCATTTGAAAGCTGTTTGGTGGCTATTTTGAGTTCGAAGGTTGAAGGGTTAGCAGAACGTCGTTGTACAACAGGTCTCTGAGGAAGATTGTTTATTACTTCAACATCAACAGACAAATCCTGATTTAGGACCGTGGAGAAGTCTTCTGTCCTGCGTTTGATAATGTGGCTTTTGTCTGTCAAAAAAGTTATCTAAAGAAAAGATTGGTGATAAACCATGTTTCGGTAGAATGATTTGAAGTCACATCTGTCAGCAGCTTTCTGCAAAGCTTTATCATTTGCTGTGCTCTAGTCCTCCTTTATTTCCCTCAATTTTGCTTGAAACTTTCGCTTGGCTGATTTACAGGCCAGTTTCTTTGATAGGACATGCATTGTCTGCCATCTAGACTTGATCGCATTTATTCATGTTTTCAAGGAGAGATTTAATTTCAGTATCGTTTGAAACAAAACAGTTTTGATGTTTTCGGAGAATATATCCGAGTGTTTCTTTTTCCGAGTCATACAGTATGTTTTGTAAGTTCATGCAAATTCAACTTCATCACCTACATCAATAGATGAACGTTTTGAGCCACACAATGTTTGAAAAGATTCTGTCTCTCAGCTTTTTTATGCTTTCCGTCATTGGCGGTTTTGCTCGATTTTTTTTTAACAGGCTTGTTCAAATGCATTGCCATATTTGAGCAAAGCATTTTGTGATCTGACCAACATTGACCAATTGCTAGTGATCGCGTCAGGTTTACGTCGTGTCGATCACGACCATGAACGATGATTTTTTCAATGAGATGGTCGTGTCCTGATCTAGGATGTCGCCATGTAGATTTGAAATTTGTTGGTTGTTGGAAAATTGTGAGACAGCACTAATACCCAAATAGAATTTGATTTAACTAGGCCATATTTTCCAACGACTTTACCCCAGGATAGTATGTCACATCTAACACGAGCATTGAAGTCCTCCGTCACATAATGTTTCTCACGACATGACGTCCGCTTTAGAAGTTCACGAAGGTTGTAGTAAATGGATTCTTTTACCTCCTCATTAGGATCCATTGTAGGCACATAACTACTGAGTAAAGATGCAGGATTATTCCTATCGATAGGTAAGCGAAAAGACATTATTAGCCTGTAAGAAATCCCAACTGGAAGTGATTCCAAACGTGGCACAAGATCGTTTCTGATAGCAGATCCTACGTCCGATTCTCTTTTCGCATATTCAGGTCTTCTTACCCAGAAGAACTTGTAGCCACCTTTCCACTTATTTAAGTTGCGCTCTTTCTGGAAGTCTGATATACTGAGAGAGAAGCAACACTAATGTAGTTCTCTTTAAATACTCGTGCAATAAAAATAATAATAAAATATTCTAATATTATATCTATCTATCTATCTATCTATCTATCTATCTATCTATCTATATCTACCTATATATACACAGACATATATATATATATGTGTGTGTGAGTGTGTGCGTGCGTGCGGTGTGTTTATGTGTGTATGCGTTTGTGCGTGTGCGTATATATGTATGTGTGTGTATATATATATATATATATATATATGTGTGTGTGTGTGTGTGTGTGTGTGTGTGCGCGCGTTGTGTGTCTATATATGTGTGTTGTGCACGGGAGCAGGTGCGGTGTGTTTATGTGCGTGCGTTATTGCGTGTATATATATATATATATATATATATATATATATATATATATATATATATATATATATATGGGTGGGTGGGTGTTTGTGTATTTATATCATGTGTGTGTGTGTGTTTGTCTGTGTATGTTCTTTCTGTATGGTGGCCATATATTTTCATAATTTCATTGGAAGTTTTTACTTTTGCTTCAGTTTTGTACATGTACAATTCTGAACAACATTAATGTCATTTCATCATTATAATCATACCTCTATCCGTTTGATAAATGCTGCAACGTCGCCTTAATCATTTGAATACCACAAGCAAACAATTACGTCCAGTTGCCTGATTATCCTTTGCAAGAAATGTCAGTTTCTCCAGTCGTCATGGAAACAGCACATATTGAAAGAAAAATAATAATTAAAATAAAAAATGAAAATTGAAATGAAAGTTATTACAATTCTTCGTTTATATTGCCAGTCACGTAATACCAACCTGTTCACCACCACATTGCCGCAGCAAAAATGACGTTTAAATAAATAAATTAGGTGTCACAAAATGTGAGTTCCTTAGACCGGACTTCGTCAGACGTGCTAAAAGAATGTCCAATTATTCAAATTAATTGGAAAATAAACAAGGATCGTATGACCTGTCCTTTGCACCAGTGTCCAAACATCGAAGACCGCCCTTCCATTCGTCGCCAGTTGGGGGTCTTAGGATCGGACAGGCTTCATTTGTTATAGGAAGCGTAATTGTAATTCACACCGTTTCCGGGCAACAGATGTTGCTTCACGTGACACCGCCAGAGTTCAGTTTAGGTCGTCAGCTTGGACAGTTATGACAAAGAGTGTAGCCGGTTTTCTCCTTTAAAAATCAGTTGTTCTTCTTCCCGTTTCCCTTTCTCTTGTTTTATTTCAATATCATCAGTTTAACGTTCTGTCAAGTTTTGACGTTATTAATGTATTTGAACTCGGTCACGGATGGGCGACAGTTGTTCAGTTGAGCGCCAATACATGAAACCAAAGCGAAAAATCTGAGTAAAGAACGAAAATGAGGCGGTGAAGACATGTTTTCCGCGTCCATTGCCACGGTATTCCCACGCATGCGCAAGCACATAGGCGTACGCATATTTATTAGCTACTGAAAATCAAGGAAGAGAAAAAGCAGATAAAACTGAAAAGATAATGTCGATTTTTGATGAAACTTATTTCGACATTTCATTAATAATATTATTTCATATTCACTAAGAATTTAAAAAACCCTAAGATATACAAGTTGATTTTATTCCCCTTCTGGTGCATGAATCAAATTAAGAAAAAATCTTCTAAAATTATAAAAGAATTTTTCGCGATTAGATTTTTTAAGTTTTTAAAACTTTTGATTGAAAACAAAATAAAATAAATCACATTTTCGGATAGAGCACTTTTCCGAGTTGGAAAACTTCCATAATATTTATTATGTATATCTTTTCATATTTTTTCTAATGTTTCTGAAAAGACAATTTTCCTCATATAATATGTATTGCATTATTTTTCGTCTTGGTGCGGGAGTATGCTGGTCGTTAACTTCTTAAGCGGAAAACGCGTCCCTCCTGGAATATTTATCCCACAACAATAATTGCGGACTCGGTATGTGAGTCCCGGTAATAAAATAAAAGAAAACGCTAAAAGCAATATATATATATATATATATATATATATATATATATATATATATATATATATATATAAAAGTGAACATTGAAGTCAACACTCGAAGGCGACAGGCTGTTTCATACTGGACGCTATCGTCAGGCCGACGACTGCGTCCAGCATGAGACAGCCTGTCCCCTCTGAGTGCTGACTTCAATATTCACTTTTATATTTATATTGACATACGCTCTATCTTTGATATTGAGCACTTTATCTCATAAATATAGCACATTTTAAAATTATATTTCTTCATAATGATTTCAGAATCCCTCTCCTTTTTTTTTTTTTTTTTTTGCTAGTTAGGAAAATAAGTTGGGTTAACTCCCCTGTTTCCTTTGTTTTTAATATTGTTATTTAGACTATATTTCTTTTCAGATATAAAAATCAGGTCCTGGAGCTACTTGTAAAGTTTCATTATATATTTTACATATTTTAGACGCCGAACGAAAATTGAAGCAGAGGAAGGCCGAATAACATATTGTGCAACAGGTCGTTTTAAAATCAGTAGCCGCGGCGACTATATTCCTAATGACGTATATAATATTAGTAGATTTGTGCATTCAGTTTTAGCAGCCATTAAATTATAATTTCATTAACGAAGATAAGGGGAGAGACCAAAATAAAATAAAAAAAAAACACGTTACGTTAAAAAAAACCTTGATTATATATTTTTTAAAATCTAGCTCTTCAAAAAGCTAAAATATTCTTTTATTTTTTTTTTATCAGTTTACGATATGCAGAATAACGGTTGTATCAAGTTGAAGCAACGTTGACCCTGCTTAGTACGTAGACTAGTGACCGCTGGATAATCCAGGTAGGAAGCTTGCATGTTCGTGTGGTATAAATGTATGACGACGAGAAATTAGAAATCGGAGGGAAGAGTTCGAATTCCAGTCGAGCTCGTTATATTTTCTTAAGCCCAAATAAATTTGGGAAACGTATAAATCAATGTCTTAGCGAATGTTGGAACGATTTCCTCAAAGATGAAGAAGAGACTCGAGACGACGGAGATGTGGTTCTACAGAAGGATGCTAAGGATATCATGGATAGAGCGTGTGAGCAACAATGAGATTTTTGAGAGGTTGCAAACAAGGAGGCGTATACTTAGTATCAGGAAGAGGTAGCTGAAGTTTCTGGGACACATAATGAGGAAGGAGGGCCTAGAGAATCTGATACTGACGAATCGAATTGAGCGAAAGAGAGGCAATGGAAAGCAGCGCGTGATATACCTGACAAGCTTGCGAAAGTGTATGGCAGAACGAGGTCTGTTGGGGGAAGCAGAGGGAAGAAACATGTTAAGAGCTGCAAGGGAGAGACTGAGGTGGAGAGCCATGATCGCCTTCGTCCTGAAACCACAGGGCACATAAAAAGATAGAAGTAAGACTTAAATATCTGGTCAGATTGGATCCTGTAGCATCGGTCCGGAACCAGTCTGCGGCAGAATATAAAGGCAGCTTAATGCGAAAAGTCTTCTGATGAGTCAATCATGAATCGAAAAGTTAAATGATCGCCCAAGCTTCCATCACGCAGATGACCTAAAGAATTATAATGTTCTTTCTTTTTCCATTTTGTATACGAATTCTATCAACTTACTTCCGATATATTGTTTATGATCTATTAATATACCATTGTGATACAAACTGACTCAATCTTGTCGGTAAACAAAACAAATGCGAAAACACGGCAGAATTCACATACGAAAAACAATATCTTTCTTAGACATCATGTAACACAGAGTTGGGGAAGTGTTTTAATAAAGAACGGAAACATAGGACACAAAAGTACAACGGTGCATTTGAATAACAAATGATGACTTCCAAACTACATATAAATAGAAACGAAGAAAATGTGCGAAACAATGAAAAGGAAATTTAATATTAATTTTCCTCTGCGGTAGTGAATCCAAGCTAATTTACTCACAGATGTAAAAAAAAAAAAAACACATTGAAGCAATATAGATATGGGTCTACAGAAAGATGATTGATTGAACATGGGAATAATGACTAGGATTTGACGAAAACAGAAATATAAACGACGCTGATACATAAAATCAGAAATAGAGATTTTGAAATTTTTAATAACATAAGAAATGAGGAAAGAGGGTTTGGAAAATTTGGCACTCATAAGAGATACGTAAAGCAAGAGAGAAAGAACGAATCAGTGAATAAGCTGCATAACTACTTTAGGAAGTTGTTGAGAGCCATGATACTGGGGGAGGGGATACAGTATATATATCAAAAGGAGATTACAGTATTATGAACTTAAGCACCTGTAGTCTACGACGTTTGAGTAAAGATTACCTTCAGATAAAAGGCAAACATTTTTATAAGACTTCAAATTTACACTATTTACATTTTTCAGACTATTGCCCTCATCTTTGTTGTCATATTTATGACAACGTTTCGGCCATTGTACGCTCCGGCCTTCTTCAGTTGGTTGGAATGTCGAACTGAACCCTTTATTTCGCTCGCTGGGGTAGAATGTTCTAGTTTCAGGTGCCATGTCTAATAGATACCATTTATCAGTTATCTCCTGTTAATACACCTCTCCAATTTCTCCACTGCCTTTACCAGATTATGAATTTACAACACTTTGGGTGCTGTCATTGGATTTAACCAACGATTTTATCCACTGTGCAATGTGTCCATAAGGACAAATAGGGAACGGATTAAAAGGCTCAGTTCGACATTCCAAACAGCTGAAGAAGGCCGGAGCTTACAACGGCCGAAACGTTGTGATAAATTGTTGAAGCTTGAATAAGCATGGAATAATAATAATACAACACAAAATGTACGTAACAAAATGTATTGAAACAATGAAAAAAGGTACACAATATTTACAGGTAGTTTTGGTATATTCTTGGGAAGACTGTTCCTGCAGAATGGGTTGACTAAGTCGCAGTCGGGCAGAGTCTCTGGATTCGATCTCTTAATCTTCCCTCGTCTTCCGGTACCAACCCATATTTATATGGTCGGTACTCCACTTATGTAAATTAGGTGTATCATACACAACATAAATATAGCAACAAAGATGAGGACAATAGTCCGAAAATGTAAATAGAGTACATCATACTTCATCTCAGAAATATAAACAGATAGAATTTTCTTAAAAAACGATTTAATTATTATCCCAAGAAGATCATGATGAGTTATAAAATTGACAGGTACTATAGAGTGGTGAATACCCTACCTAGAACGATGCATATGATTCTTCTATAAATATAATCAATTTTAAATAACATACACGCAAACACAAATATATATATATATATATATATATATATATATATATATATATATATATATATACTGCTTACATTATTTACATTATTCGGACTGTTATCAGCATTATCATTGTCATATTCATAGCGTTTTTCGCATTGTAAGATCCGCCTTTCTTCAGGTGTTTGAAATTTCGAATCAAACCCTTTATTTGCAATATAAGCTCTGGTAAAATGGATAAAAATGACAGAAAAAATTGCAATATGAGCACTGCTAAAAAAATGATGCTGAGACGTTAGGTTTATAACACACAGAAATTCACACACAGATGTACTCAAGGACACATGGGTCAGTGGATAAAGGGTTGTTTAGATCCAGTGACAAGTCCCAAAATGTTGTGAGTTCAATACAGCAGTGGTGAAACAAAAACCTGGAGAGTTGAGTTACTGAAAGCCGGAACGTTCAACGACCTGAATGTACGAATGTGGCTAACTGAGAATAAAAGTCCGAATATATATATATATATATGAATACAATTTTATATATATATAATATATATATATATATATATATATATATATTATATATATATATATATATATATATATATATATATATATATATATATATATATATATATATATATATATATATATATATATATAAAAAATACATATATATGAAAAAAAATAATACGGAAAAAACAAACAAAAAATCCTTATATACAATTATGCTGTTTTAATGTTAATATGTCATGTTGTATTGATAATGTTATAATTATGAATATGTCCTGAAGATGGTTTATTAGACCGAAACGTCCGACGTTGACATATTAACATTAAAACAGGATAATTGTATATAAGGATTTTTGTTTGTTTTTTCCGTATATATTTTTCTTCATACTGTTGGATCAATATCCATATATTTGCTTATATATATATATATATATATATATATATATATATATATATATATATATATATATATATATATATATATATATATATTTAGCGTCTGTTTAAATATAAGAGCAGAGTGTTAAGCAGGCAGTAGCAAAACTAACAAATATTGCAGCTTTTTTGCAACTTCAATTTTTATACCGCGTTCTGTTTGTCATAGGATGGTCTCAACATTTATGCAGTTGACGAGCCATGATTCTCCGTTCTATATTTATGTAGCTTCCTGTAGATATTGCGCAGGGACATTTTTTACCTATTTCTCAAAATGTTGCATCGAGCAGTGTTATAAAAAATATTTCTCTCACTATACAATATAAATATAAATAACATTATATATATATATATATATATATATATATATATATATATATATATATATATATATAGAGAGAGAGAGACAGACAGACAGAGAGGGAGTCATCCACAGGAAGACTGTTACGCTGCATTACAGTTCACATTTGTGTTTAGGCGTTCGGTTGCCTCTAGCCAGGATCGAAACCCGGCTGAATTGGCGTCAGTCAGAGATTCTACCCTCAGCTGTTGGCGCACGGGAGGGAGGGAGGTTAATTTGAACGTTTTTTTTCTTTTACATAAACACACAGTGACTGAGAGAACTATATTCACTTTACCGAAGAGTTTGCATTATTAGAAGTGATAATCGCTCTCAACAAACTCGCACATGCTCCCCTAGAGAACTCAACTGAAATAAATTTTTCAGGAATATATATATATATATATATATATATATATATATATATATATATATATATATGTGTGTGTGTGTGTGTGTGTGTGTGTGTGTGTGTGTGTGTGTGTGTGTGTGTGTGTGTGTGGGGCACTGTGGAAATTGAAATTTCAAATAACCTGCATAAGCCGCAGAAAAGGAATCTATAATATTTAAAATTTCAACTTCCTGAATATGTTTCAGATTACCCAGTATGAAATGTAATGTATATATATATACGGATTAGAAAACATTATATTATATAAAATAAGACGTGCGAAATACGCCAAAATAAGTGATGTATCAAGTGTATCCAGACTTCATAAGGATACTGAATATCTCTATTCAGTATGAACATTCCGAAGATGGATAGAAACCTTCGATAAATTATCGCATGTTTTACAGTAAGTTTTGTAATTGTAAATCATGCGAAAAGCATGTTCAATAGCGTTCAAGATGATCGGACAAATACGTTGTCTAACACCTTGCGGAATATTTTGAGTTGTCCAGGCAATACGTGGGAGGGAATTATTCCGCTTGAGGAGCCGGTAGAACTTTCTCGTACGTATGTTATAGCAGGACAGGTTAAGCGATTCTATGAACGTATGGGTTTCCGTTCAATGCCCCCCGCTACAGAAACATCAAAAGTAAGAAACAACGTTCTGTACTCACCAGGTTAACGACAAACTTGCAAACTTTGTAGAAATTAGGATCACATGTCAGATCTGAATTCTACAGAAGAACATCTTATCCCCGAGCTAATTCTCTCGCGGCTCCACTGGAGGCACATACCCTGGATAGAGTCACGTGTTTCTGCAGCTAGCAAACGATTCACACAGGCTCCTGGGGAAACATTTTCTCTGATCGCTGCGGTAGAAGTCATGCAGACTCAAGTGCTCTTTTACAATATGCCAAACTGGGTGAACGTCTGTTTTTTATATATATATATATATATATATATATATATATATATATATATATATATATATATTGTGAAATGGACAAATTCCGACAATTATTTCAAGACATTTTACGTTTATACATTCTTTTTTATAGATACAAATATTTAAGTAAATGTTCTGTTTATAATGAACAGTATTAAACAAAATTTAGCGGCCTGAATGTCCGAGAAATTTTCACAGAAAATATTCTCCTCTGTGGCCAAATCGGGTAAAAGCACGTCAAGCTAAATGACGGTTCCGTATAGGATACAGGTTCCTATCCTGTCGGTGGACGAATATTTTCTGTGAAAATTTTCTCGGACATTCAGGTCGGTAAATGCTGTTTAATACTGTTCATTATAAACAGAACATTTACTTAAATATTTGTATCTATAAAAAGAATGTATAAACATAAAAATGTCTTTTTATATATATATATATATATATATATATATATATATATATATATATGTGTGTGTGTGTGTGTGTGTGTGTGTGTGTGTGTGTGTGTGTTTGTAGGATTCGCCTAAATGATCTGACACATTTCTAGCTTTAGTAAAAGAAAAACAGTGTAAAGGACAAAAATGTGTTTTTATTTTCGAAATGTTCTTATAGTGCCATTTTGTTTCATTATATTTTGAGTTGCCAACAGGAAGTGGATTGGTGAACATCGCGCTTTCCTTTTGGAAGCGTTTATCAAGAACGGCGAATCGGTAACTTCAACACAAAGTGCGTTGGCCCACCCGACCACGTGATTTGATACCATGAGATTTTTTTTTATTTTTCGTGGCAATACCTGAAACCAACGGTATACACTCATTGCCCTAGATCTATTATTAAAAGAAGTTACTCATCAATAAATGATCCCTGGAGATAAGAACAACTACCTTCAACCCCTTCGACAGTTTGTGAAAAATGACGGCACCCACTTGATTGATTTAATTCTTAAAAAGAAATGAAAAAAATGGCGTCATATGTACATTTCAAAAATAAAAACGCATTTTTCGTTTTTTACACTATTTCGCTTTTATTAAATCTACAAACGTTTCACATAAGTTTCCCTCACGCTGTATATGCGTTTCTTAAAAGATCTCGGTCAGGCTAAGAAGGAATTATGTAATCTCAGAATGTGTAATTGTTCAATATCAATTTGGGTTATTCTGGAAGATATTTGTAAAGCTAATGGTCTTTGAAAATATAGTGATCGATATAAAAGAGAAGAGTTATCAATAATATTAAATAAAGTTATATATGCCCATATATATTAAATAAGTCCATATATCAGGTCATCCCATAAGTTCTGTCCGAATTTTAACTTTTTGTTAAAATGAACGAAATTTAAAGAGTATTTTATATTGTCTAATGGAGCTGAATAGTATTTTTATGTTTACATGCATTTAAACTTATCAAATTCTATTTCAGAAAACAATGGAGTATATACTAATGACATATATATAGAGAGAGGGACAATGTAGTATATACTAATGACACCAAACCAAACCGACACAACAGAATAAGTAAATTCGTAATTTCCTTCAACCCAACCTACAATAATCCAATAAAAACAAAAATAGGAAAATATTATTCAATATAATTGAAAAGAAAATTCCCCAAACACAACAATGTATCGAAAATCGTCAACAGAAATATAATAAAAATTCTGTTACTGTTGCATGGATATCATAGAAAAAACAATGAACAATTACAATAAAACAATTTTCCTCAAATACAATTATAACCACAACAATATAAATGAGCAAAACAACATCAACAAATTCAATTGTCGAATTAAACAAACTTTAAAGAAGATGTAATTATCATCAAACCTCATTTAAAACAGAAAAATACAAAAACGACTCAACACTATCAAAATATCACGTCATCCCATAAGTTCTGTCCGAATTTTTACTTTTTGTTAAAATGAACGAAATTTAAAGTGTATTTTATAATGTCTAATGGAGCTGAACATTATTTTTATGTTTAGATGCATTTAAACTGATCAAATTTTATTTCAGAGAACAATAAAATTAAATTTTGTTTGATTAAAACCCTGCTAACATGGAAGTACCCAAGAATCATTTGAGGCATATAATGCTTTATGAGTTCAAGAAAGGAAACTCAGCAGCCGAAGCGGCTAGAAACATTCACTCAGTTTTTGGAGAGGGATGTGTGAATGAAAGAACTTGCAGAAGATGGTTTGCAAAATTCAGAGGTGGAGATTTCCCCCTTGAAGATGAAAATTGAACCGGACGTTCAGCTGAGTTTGATGAAAAGCTTCTTGAAGCAGCCCTTAAAGAAAATCCTGCTTTATCAGTTGAGGAATTGGCATTGGTTCTCAGTTCAAACCATACAGCTGGTCATCCTCATCTTCAACAACTTGGAAAAGTTCCTAAACTTGGAAAATGGGTGACTCATGAATTGTCTGAAAACAACCTCAAATCCCGAGTTGACATCTGCTCTTCTCTCCATTCTCGACAAATTGTTTCACCTTTTTTGGATAGACTTTTGACTGGCGATGAAAATGCATTTTTTACCGAAATGTTAAGTGTCGTAGACAGTGGCTTGGTAAAGGGAAAGGACCCCAGCCACAGCCGAGAAGAGAACTTCATGGTCAAAATGTTCTTCTTTCCATCTGGTGGGATTGCCAACGAATTATCCACTTTGAATTCTTACCACCTATTGCAACAATTAATGCTCAAATATACTGTCAGCAATTAGAGCGTTTGAACCAAGCTTTGAGGAAAAAAACCTGCTCTAATGAATCGAAATGAGGTGATGTTTCATCAGGACAATGCGCGACCCCACACAGCAAGGATTACGTCACAAAAGATCGAAGAACTTGGTTGGGAGAAAATTGCTCCTCCACCTTATTTTCCCGATCTTGCTCCTTCAGATTACCATTTGTTTCGTGGATTACAGAATCATTTGGAAGAAACAGCTTTTGTAACACAGGAAGATATTAAAACTGACATCTGTGAGTTCTTCTAATCAAAGCCAAAATAATTTTATATTAATGGAATTAGTGAGTTTGTTAATAGATGGAAGGACGTCATAGATAATCAAGGAAAATACATTGTTGATTGAATCTGTAATTAAATGTAACATATGTTCACTTGTTTTCTTTATTCAAAATTCGGACAGAACTTATGGGATGACCTGATATTATTAAATATATGCAGTTAGAATGAAATCGCTGAAATTAACCCTGTTCGTTCCAATTCATTTAGGAATGTCTGCAAAAAACACCACCTTCCTCCAATTTATAGAAAAAAATCGTAGATTTCCGCTATTTATATTGTTCAAACTTTTGTCCTCATCTTCATTGTCATATTCACGACGTTTCCGCCGATATAAGCTCTTCTAGGTTGGAATTTCGAACTGAACCCTTTATTTCGTCCTCCGGGATAGATATTTCTAGTTCCACGTACCATTTCTTTCCTGTTTAGCTCAGTTTCAGTTATTTGCCTTTTATTAGGTTGGTGCAAAAATAATGACGTAATAATGCCGTTCTTTGACGTATTTTTTAACGTCAAAAACGACATTATTACGTCATTATGTTTGCACCAACCTAATAGTAATTCACCTCTCCAATTTTTTTTCTTTACCTCTGTTGTGGCCAGGTATTGAACTCAGGCATTTGTCTACTGGGCCATGAGACTTTGCTCTGTGTGTGTGTGTGTGTGTGTGTGTGTGTGTGTGTGTGTGTGTGTGTGTGTGTGTGTGTGTGTGTGTGTGTGTGTGTGCGCGTGTGTGTGTGTAAACAGTGCAAATATCTAGAACAAAGAGGAAAGAGAAACAAGAAAAACGAACGAACAACCACAGAGCGGGGAGATTGGAAAAGAAACAAGCGAACAATGTCATTAATTTAAGAAAATATAGAAGACAAAGAAGAAATAAAAGGCATCACATAAAATAACATAGGAAAAGGAAATTAAAGAAAAGTTTTTGGCAAACAATTCTATAGTAAGTCTCACGAAAAAGGACAGGAAATTTTAAACCTGCTATATGACGAAAAACTTTTCCCAATGTTGAGTTTGCTATAACATCAATTTCAATTACAGAAGAAAGAGATCACACATGCAATCCTCAAAAACTGTCTTGATAGAAGATTGGAATAATATCCGATTGAAGTTATCAAAAGGGTGACTAGATATTTACTAGACCGTCTAGGTCTGTCTATATATCTGAGATGAGGTGTTATGTACATTATTTAAATTATTCGAGCTGTTACTCTCATCTTTATCGCCATAGTTATTACAACGTTTCGGCCGTTATACGCTCCGGCCTTCTTCAGGTGGTTGGAATGTCGAACTGAACCCTTTATTTCGCTCACTAGGGAAGACTGTTCTAGTTCCACATGCCATGTCTAATCGATATCAGTCATCAGTTATCTCCTGTTAATTCCCCTCTGCAAGTTCTCCACCGCCTTAACCATGTATTGAACTCACATTATTTGGGTCCTGTCACTGGATCTAACAAAACAAAAGACTTCATCCACTGTGCCATGTGTCTTTGAGGACAGTGGATAAAAGGTGTTGAATCCAATATATATATATATATATATATATATATATATATATATATATATATATATATATATATATATATATATATATATATATATATGGATTGCAGAACACTATACTATATAAAATAACACGTGCGAAATACGCCAAAATAAGTGATATATCAAATGTATCCCGACCACATAAGGATACTTAATATCTTTATTCAATCAGAACATTCAGAAGATGGATAGAAACCTTCGATAAATTATCGCATATGATGATTTACAGTAAGTTTTGTAATAGTAAATAACCAACGCGTTTACCCACTGTGACATGTGTCCTCGAAGAAGGCCATAGCGTACAACGGCAGAAAAGTTGTAATAAATATGGTGATAAAGATGAGGACAATAGTCCGAATAATGTAAATAGTGTAGTCTACGTCGTTATGCAGCTGCCTACAGAAAGCTTTTTGAACATCGCATTTAACTTTTTTCTCTTTTAAGTTACTAAATTTTTATCCTTTGCTTTTATTTCAAATAAATGTAACAAAAATGCCTACAGTTAAATAGACTGTACAAAACGTCCTTTTTTGTAAGGGAGCCCTATTAAATGCGTCACTATGAAGAAAACAAGACCAGTAATAAAAGAAAAGTAAACAAAGTGTAAAATGCAACTAAGAAGGAAAATACCATTCGAAACAAAGCAACCATAGGAGCAGAAAATGTTTGAAAGAAAGAAGAAAGATAAAAAAAAAGGAATAGGGTAGTTATGATAATATAGTATTTGAATATAATTAACGTTACTCCAATGTGAGATAAACATAAAGGGATCAAAAAGACCCCAACATCAAGAATAAAAAAAAGGAAAGCAAAAACTTCGAAAAGAAATTATTGCAGCGATGAATGCAAAATCTAAGGTAATCACTCATTAAAAATTCTAAACACGGATTGAGAAAATATAGAAGATTTTGAGATGAAAAACAACACCGGGCGATATGAATATAATATTTCTTTGATATATCAACATGAAAAGATAGACAAATCCTCAGATAGAAAAATCTACAAAGAGATGTATTTTTCACTCATTCCGGTTCAATCTTTTTAGCATTTGCTTCCTAGGAGTCATATGTCTCAATGATGTTAGTGGGTGCAACCGGAAGTCTGACTATCGTAAAAATACGCATGCGCATAACATTATGCTGATAATAAAATATCAACCGTTTCCTTGATAGACATAGCATATAGGAAAACAATCTATTTAACTATCTATCTATATATCTATCTATGTAGTTATATATATATATATATATATATATATATATATATATATATATGTGTGTGTGTGTCTGTGTGTCTCTATATAAAGAGTTAAAGTATAAAGACGTAAATATAAAGACAATTTATAGAATTATATAATTATACAGTCAGTTGATAGAATTATAAAGTTAGTTCAATAACCAATAACATATGCAAATTCTATCTATCTGTTTATTTATTTGTGTAACGAAATTTCTATCGAAATTAATCGGGTATTGATTCATAGTAAATCTACAAAATATGATACAACAGTGAAAATATTGATATTTATTCATTTTTCTTACCCAGAACTTTACATATTGTTGGGTAGGTTGTAAGAAATATAACTATTTATTATAAAGGATATGACTAGAATTATATATATATATATATATATATATATATATATATAATCTTTTATTGCATATGGGCTAGTCTCTCAAGTTAGAAATTCTTGGCTTTTATCAAGACATTTTACTTCTCTTTGCACGTTTTTCTCACCCACTTTCTATCTCTCCTTCTCGCCATATATATATATATATATATGTGTGTGTGTATGTGTGTGTGTATATGTATGTGTGCGTGTGTGATTGTGTGTGTGTGTGTATGCAAATATATTGATAAAATAGGAAAGAACCGTTAGAATTTCCAAAATTCACTGCAAAATAAAACAGAAATAGTTACTTTAATTTAATTTCTAGAAATGAACTGGAAGTTTTTAGCCTCTGTGTTGAAACATGGTAATTCCTGTGTAGGGATATATTTTCAAAAATTATATATATATATATATATATATATATATATATATATATATATATATATATATATATATATATATATATATATATATATATATATTTGTTTGTGTGCGCGTGTGTATACACATACGCGTGCACACATACATAAGACATACAAGAACAACCCTACTAATACTGAATTTGACAAAGAAGAAGAAAATAAACCTCGCCACACGAAACAATAATATGGTCAAGAACTCTAGAAATTAAACAATAACACAAACCAAACAGCGCTCACAGTTTACGATCAGATCTCAGAAAACAAAATCTAAGTAGCCGCTAGAGAAGACTAATCGCCTAAATAATAACCATGTTTCCAATTTACAACTAGTATTTAGCACCGACTTATGTCGATTAACTTGAGCGCTGATTGTCTCTTATAAGCGTGGGTGTAGATATATGTGTGTATTTGCTTGTGCGTATCTGCGTGTATATATATATATATATATATATATATATATATATATATATATATATATATATATATATATTACAGGAAAAATAAATATTACCTCATCATAGGTAATTTTTTCAAGCTGTTCTGTACGCGGCTATCATCATCCTCTAAGTACTTGTCACGGAGCATAATATTTACATCGTCATTTCGGCAGGAGAATTTAAAAAGAGAATCAATACACATAGACACTCATTCACCAATCCTAAATTAAAACAACAAATAAACCTTTCGAAAAAAAATTCGGAATTGAAGGAAAAGGGTCTGAATCCTCAAATAAATTGGAAAATTCTAGGTTTCGTGAACACCCCCATTCCTTTTAGGTATTGGTGCAAGCTATATTTAGTAGAAAAAAAACCCCAGGATAATAAAATATAAAGATTAATGGAAACTATTAAATCAACGGAGAGAACTAATTAAGAAATGTAGCCATACAAATAAATTCCAAATTACATAAAAATACATGTGCAAATATGCGGGGTTTTATGTGTATGTATAGTGGCATATATGTATGAACATGTAAATGTAAACTTATATGTATGTATGAAGATATGTATGCATATAAGTGGGTTGGGCAGCATGATATATTTTTTTCCATCTGCTCTGGTATTACCAACAATCTATAAATCTGTAACGCAAGTAATTTACATTAATCTTTACTGGCTTGATTTTCAATGACCCATCGCTTATTAACCATATTGGACACCTGTAGTACAAAAAAACTATTTACTGTGAATCCCAGAAAAACACACTCTGGGGACTTTATAAGAGACACCACATAGTAGGAACATATAAAAAAAACTACCAACAACCAATCTTGGCCATAAATAATCTTCAAACACAGACTACGTCGACCGTGATAAAATAACCTACGCCCCCACCAATCGCTAACACAAACCCACTGTCATTAACAAGGCTTCTACCAGAGCGGGGGACAGATATTAAAAATAAATTTATGTTCCAAGTCAGGCATTTAGAGGCTGGTGATAGCCGTATACAGAACGGCTTGAAATAGACTATCACTATATTAAGGTAATTTTTGTTTTTTGCTGTAAAAAATTCATATGCTTTGTTAAAATAAAAACATCGAGCTCTCTGTGAATCAGTTTTAATAATTAATATTACCAGGATGAACCCGGATTTTATACCAACTTATCGATTACCTTTACTATATATATATATATATATATATATATATATATATATATATATATATATGTAAGCAAATATATGGATATAGATCCGACAGTATGAAGAAAATATATACGGAAAAAACAAAACAAAAATCTTATATACAATTATGCTTTTTAATGTTAATATGTCAATGTCGGACGTTTCAGTCTAATAAACCATCTTCAGGACATATTCATAAATTATAACATTATCAATACGACATGACAAAGACGATGTACATAAGAACAAGACTTATCCAAACAGATAACTGAAAGTTTTATAATATCAGCGCTCCGTTTAAAACATGGTCACGTTGTCGTCACGTGGGCGACGCTGTGAAAACGTATTCCTAAATTTGTCATGTTGTATTGATAATTTTATATTTATGAATATGTCCTGAAGATGGTTTATTAGACCGAAACGTTAGACGTTGACATATTAACATTAAAACAGCATAATTGTATATAAGGATTTTGTTTTGTTTTTTTCCGAATATATTTTTTTTCTATATATATATATATATATATATATATATATATATATATATATATATATATATTAGTGTGTTTCTGGCAAGAGACCACAGCATAAGCCCCAAAAAGATTCGAAATAGTGTCAAGAAGATTTTGGCGTATTTTGGTGTTACTGTTTATGATTGGGACTCCATAGCATCTGGTCGTGGCCAGTGGAGGGCTATGATTTTCGAGGTTGCTGAACTTTTTGAAGCATCCAGAGCATACTCTGGCAAAGCTCAAGAGTGCATGCAAAAAAGGGGAAACTCTGCTGGCTAATTATGGCGATGTGTGGGTCTGTGAGGAGTGTGACTGGACCCTGCTCTCAAAGGCAAGCCTAGTTAATCATATGAAATCACATGAAGGCAATCCGTCTACACTATTACCTCTCAAGCAACGCATTGAGTCCCAAAATGGAAACTTTTCATACTGCCACTGCTCTTGTTTGTTATCTCACCCAACGCCAATGCACATGAGTACCAAATCTGCTACAAGATATGCAAGTCGCTGACAGGACAGAAAAGTTATCAACGGGCTCACGGACGGTCAATCAATGGATGCGTGGCAATCTGAAAAGGCGTCGCAATCAATATTAGTGAATATACATAATATCCAACGTCAGGTGCTGAATACTCAACGTCGTAATATCCAAATTCAGGTGCTGTGTATTCTGTACCTGAAGATTGCAAGATTGCATGAAACTCAGAGTCGTGCGATCGGCGTTGGATATTATACATATTCAATAACATATACTTAATAGCTATGGTACATATCTTGACCAGTGTATTTATAACACACGAGAGAGAAATATATTTATATCTACGTGCAAGTATAAGCGCGTATATGTATAATTTTGATCATACACATTCATATATATATATATATATATATATATATATATATATATATATATATATATATATATATATATATATATGTATGTATGTATGTATGTATGTATGTATTATAATAAGAAGAAAGAATATATATAATCCGGTGTTCTTACTGATAATTTTTTTTACAAAACTGTGCTCAATGTAAATTCAAAAGAGCATGAATATTATAAATTAACCGATTTAAAATATGGTTTCTTCGCTACACAGGAAATCGGTTAATTTATATATATATATATATATATATATATATATATATATATATATATATATATATAAATGAATATATATATAAATTAACCGATATATATATATATATATATATATATATATATATATATATATATATATATATATACACAAACACAAAGAGAGATAGTGAAATGCATGCTTGTATGTTTTGTGGTTTGTGTATGTAGGTCATGGAGGTGATTATGCCATGTTCAGGGGAGAGTAAGAACTTGATCTTCTCATAATAAACATGAATAATCCGCAATACATATAATCTGCTAAGGTAGGAGTGTTTCTTGGTCTAAAGATTGTAATGAACCGTAAAAAAATGCAACTGTGTGCAACTATGCAGTATTGAACCCATATGTCCACACTGCTATATCTAAGAATTCTATATTCAAATTTCTTTCCATGCATCTCTCACACACAGACACACACACCGACACACACAGAGACATAAACACACACACACACACACACACACACACATATATATATATATATATATATAGAGAGAGAGAGAGAGAGAGAGAGATAATTTCAGTGGTAAACATATACATACATATGCAAAATATATAAATATATATACACATAGGTGCATACATATATATTTTTTGAATAAAAAATTCCAAGAGGATAGAATCTAGGTAGAACTCAATGTCCAGGACAGAGTAAGGGTATAATAAAATGGCTTAAACACTAATATTCCATGGTCATAATTTATTCCATTGGAATCTTAAATACGATCCAATTCATCAGACCTACAAATGCAAAAAAGAAAAACAGTAAGAAAAAACAAAAAAAACACAAAATATATATATATATATATATATATATATATATATATATATATATATATATATATATATATACAGAAAGAGGGAGAGGAGATAGACATAGAGAGAGAAAGATGGACGGAAGAAATACCTCTTGCAAATATTTTTGAGAAATACTTCCACACATATAATTGTAAGATATTTGTAGCAATTCGTTCTTTATCTAGCTAATAACATACAATTATTTAGAAGGTATTCCTGGGACTTATACGTAAGATGTATTATTTCCCTGTATATACTTCATCCAGTCTTTCTTTCTTTCTTTCTTTCTTTCTTTCTTTCTTTCTTTCTTTCTTTCTTTCTTTCTATTTGGTTTGCTCGTTGTTTATCCGATAATTCCGTTGGTGTAATGGATAACGGCTCGTGATGAGAAATCAGAGCGACGAGTTCAACTCCCAGCCGGGTTCGTTACATTCTATTCAACGAATATTACTTTAGGAAATGTATGACTCCCTCGAGCTACTGGTTACCTGTAAGAGATGTATCTTGAAAAAAAAAAAAACAAAAAAAAACATTGCTAATCTAATAAAATAAATGTTAATGCAATATTCACTCGCAATAAAAAAAATAGCAACATTAAAAAAAAAGAATTATTCATACAATCCATAATGTGTTTCGGGTTTGAATAACCCACAAATGTTTGATAACCATTGAAAAAGAAATCAAATTTAATTTATTTGTTTATCAAATTCTTTCTATCTTATAATATGATTGAAATATTGAAGCCGCACTGAAAACTAATAACAAAAGGAAAGCAAGAGATAAAAAAGTAAATATGGAAAAACATGTACGATAAAGAAATATATTTTAAAGCCTAATACGTTAGTCGAAATGTAAGAAATAAGGGCAAAATGAAACACATAGGAATAATGAAATATAAAACAATTTTCTCTTTTCAATTTGAGAGCTTGTAATGTTCTGAGAAAACCTTGAACTTTCAGGCGGTTAGAGTAAAACGTATTTGCACGATATATTTCAAACATTTCCAATATCCTATTTTGATACACATTTTTTTCCTTCTGTACTTACCCCGATTCTTCTATTTTCAGTATTTTCATTACAATACTCATTTTCCACATGAAGGGAAATATGTAAAACATTATTCCACAAAAAAAAAAAAAGCTTTAAAAAATATCCAAGAAATAGAAAATTTAAATAAAAAAAAAAATTCTCTATACATGTGGATCGAATTTTTATTTTTTGTCTTCAATGACTTTTTTTTCTACGTTTTTCTAAACATCATGAATATTCAATTCGTCCGAGTTTTCTAGTCAGGACATAAGCATTGAATCAATGGGAAGAGAAAAGGAAAAGAAAAAGCTAAATAAATCAAATTTAATTTAAAAAATCCAGATAAATAAAATATGTCATAGGGATGATCCGGCGTTGCCAGGGACTAAATGATAGTTAATGAGAAATTTAGAAAGTATATATACTTAGTAGAAAAAAAAAATTGCTAGATGTAAAGCCTGATTGAGAAATTACTTGTCGCTTTGGCTTCGGTATTATTTCTCGTTTCTTTCTGTCTTTCTGTCTGTCTGTCTTTCTGTCTTTCTTTCTTTCTTTCTTTCTTTCTTTCTTTAGTTCTTTTCATCAGTTAGTTTTTTTCTCTTTCTTTCTTTCTTTCTTTCTTTCTTTCTTTCTTTCTTTCTTTAGTTCTTTTCATCCTTTAGTTTTTTTCTCTTTCTTTCTTTCTTTCTTTCTTTCTTTCTTTCTTTCTTTGTTTCTTTGTTTCTTTCTTTCTGCCTATCTATAACACACTGTTCATATTTTTCTATCCGCAGGTTTTATCTATCTATCTATCTATCTATCTATCTATCTATCTATCTATCTATCTATCTATCTATCTATCTATCTATCATATGCTATCATGTTACCACTCTATCAACCCCAATATTTTCACATCTATCTAACTATCTATCTATAACAAGCTAACATGCTATCACTCTATCTATCTATCTATCTATCTACATACACATATCTCTGCCTGTTCATTATCTATTTAAATGTATAATTAAAATACAAGAGACTTATGGCCATATCACGTTGAAACATTTGTTCTCCTATAAACACCGAAGTTAAGCAACGTCGAGACTACTTTGCACCTAAATGGGAGACCGCTCCGGAAACTAACTGCTGTAAGCTTGGATGTACGGGTGGTGCTATAAATAATATCTCGGATTTGTCAAAAGTATAGCCGCGTTCCAATTCCAGTTGGGGTTCGTTATATACACTTACATGCAAATCCGATTCTCCCCCAAAGTAACGGATTAATTAGTAAGACTTGTATGACTAAATCATCATTATCTCCGCGCAAAATCATCGGAATATGATAAGAATTTCTGGCTACAAATGGTGGACAAGCTGAAGAAACTAATTCAATTATTCGCAATACAATGAACAAATCCTTTACAAAAATAAAAACAAAAATAGATAATGAAAACAGAAAAGACAAAACAGAATCCACTCATTCGAAAATTCACAGTAAATGATAACATCTACAAATTTACAGTAAGAAAATCGACATAGAATAGATATGGCGACAAAGATGAGGACAATAGTCCGAATAATGTAAAGGGTGTACATAATACTTAATCTCAGAAATGTAGACAGATACAGAATAGACCTTAAATTTAAGTCAGTAAGAACAAAAAATTGAAGTTTTAAAGGAGTTTTGTGCTAGTACACCTTTTGTATCATATATATATATATATATATATATATATATATATATATATATATATATATATATATATATATATATATATATATATATATATATATATATATATATATATATTAAAGCATTTTATGCTTAAAGTTCTTTTTTATAGATACAAGTATTTAAGTAAATGCTCTGTTTATAATAAATTCGACCTTGCCTACCGAACGCTCCTTTGTGGCCGAGTCGGTTAAGGCACGTCAGCGTAAATGACGGTTCCGTATAGGATGCAGGTTCGAATCCTGTCAAAGGACGAATTTTTTCTATGAAAATTTCTCGGAAATTCAGGCCGGTAAATGTTATTTAATACTGTTTATTATAAACAGAGCATTTACTTAAATGCTTGTATCTATAAAAAGAACGTTAAACATAAAAATGTCTTTAATAAATAAATTGTCGGACTTTGTCCATTTCTATATATATATAGCTAGCCACTCGTATTCGATGATACCCATCGACTAGGGCGGCTAGCCAATCCCTATTGCAGACACTCGCTCAGGCGCATTCGTATTTGCTCAAAACCCACAGAGCCCAACTGTGGTTTATACTGCAACTATGCTGAATAAACCTTAGTTACATTTTCTGAGAAGGAGCCTGTTATCTAGTGTGATCAACAATTTGAACAAGGCCAGCGCGCTCAAGCCTTTGACGACGATGATTTGTGGTTTTGTGCCAGCTCAGCTATCGATGGCCCTCAAGACCTCCTTCTAAACAGTTTCACTCACAATGCTTGGGTCAACATGTGATATGGTGCCGCACGCTGAGATCGACCTCAATCCATTCCCGAATTCTTCTTCCTGACAAATCACCATGTTGAGGTTCGAACTATATATATATATATATATATATATATATGTGTGTGTGTGTGTGTGTGTGTGTGTGTGTGTGTGGTGTATCAAATATACTTTTACAAACTTTGGCAGCAGAATCCTTACGCCAAAACAAGGACAAAAGTCCATATAACATACGTTCGCAAATATTTAAGTTTGAGTGTATTAAGTAGAAAGTATACGTTAGACGTTATTAAATTTACAATGCAAGATACAATCCAAAAATACTTTTAAAATATTTGAGGACGGGTTTCTGACACCAAAACAACATAAAACGTCCATATAAGTATATGTTCAAAAAGTCATCCTTGCGCCTCAACACAGTAATTTCAAGTGTTCAACATATCTTCCACTTGCTTCTACACACACTAGAACCAGTCGAATCATTGACGCGCAGCCCGTTCAAATACTCCCACACGGTGTGATGACACGTTGATAAGGTGACTCTGCATTGTTAATGTTTGCTGCATAAATGAATTGTTTTAAAAACCAAAGCAATGAGGTCGGGTGAACGTGAAATCCATGAGACCGGACCTCACCTTCTTATCTATCGTTCATGGTAGTTTTCAGCCAGTGTATCGACAACAATGAGGACAAAAATGTGCGTCTTCCTGTTAACAGGGTTTCTCCTCCAGCAGATCTAGAAGTGTGTTCTCTCTAGGCATCTCCTGTCAAATGTGATGGGAGAAAATATCAGAGAGGCAACTGCAATTCCCGAACACACATTAATCGTAAACTGATGTTGGTGCCCTGCCTGTATTATACCAACGGTATTCTTATCCGCTAACAAATGTTGGTTGTGTAAATTTGTTATTCCATTTTTTTCCAAATATTACCTCATCCGTAAACATGACTAAATAGACAAAGAACGTATGGGCAATTTGTGCAATAAATGATCTGCAAAAGTTCTCCCGTGTTGAGTGATCAGAGAGCGAAAGGTCCTGCATACGTTGCAAAAGATACTGATACTTGAACAGCTCTTGAAGTAACATCCAATCCGTACTGAGAGTTCGAAATGCTTGAGCCACTTGCCTTGTGCTGATATCTGGATTATCTTCGACAGCCTGTAGAATGTGTCCTTCGTGGCCAGAAGTACTTAGCCGATCTCAGTCTTCCTCGATACATAGATTGTGGTGCCATGAATCTTGTCTCGGCAACGCGACGATAAACAGCAACAAAGGTTGGATGACTCGGTTGGCTTCGGTCTGGAAACGCAAACTTATACAGCCATGCAACGTTACGTCTATTGCCATTCGCGCGGTCGTATATAAAAATCATGGCTGCCAGTTTACGATATGAATATCCTGCCTTTGTTAAACGGATCACTTCTAAGTTAACTCACTACAACATACGTTTAATGTTGTAGACAGACTAGCTACACCTGGACACGAAGAGCATGTGGCTTATCTGCTTACGTGGCGCAGTCGCTTAGCGCGCCGTACTGATAGACACTCTATATTTGTCCAGTCCTCCAGAAAATTACGGAGATTGTGTTCGATCCTCACCTGGAGCAATGATTTATTATTATTAATTCTATCTTTCAAACTTGAGTTACGACTGACAAGAAACAGTAGGACAATTTGAAAATATTATCGGTTTTTCAAAATTTATATTCATGTATATTCGTCAGGCTAACGAAAAAAAAAGTTTCCTCTTGTATATAAATACTTGTAACAAAATAAAAACCGTGCATTTTCCTTGCGAAAATCCCTCAGAGGACGAAACGCATCGGTTCAGATGTGTTTTACTTTTGTCTTTATTCATATTTTCGTTTTACAGATATGATTTATCTGAAAGTTTAATACATACACACACATTTATGTGTGCGTGTGTTTATACGTATATGTATAAAGTATCTGCACATTCACAAATATATTTGCATAAATACAAAAGCACGTACTCTCATATGCGCACCTCTTTACATGAACGCACACAAGAATACACGCACACATAGCCATACACAAACACTCACATACATAGGCAAAGCATAATTATATATCATTGAATGTCTATTTGCAAATTTGATTATTGCGAACACGAATGTTGTGTAAATCTTTTTTTTTTCTACAATACTTAAGCCATCAAGAGATCTTTCTTTTTATGCTTTTTTTTTCTGCACACCTGCGTACATACATTCTATATGCGGGGACGACTTATTTAACTTTATTGTATTACATTTTAATGAGAAAAAGTAACTTAAACTACCAAACGTAACATTATATTTTATTCAAGTCGGTGTTTCGTTAATTACTCTCGGTGGCTGAGCGTGTGACTTTTTCTCAGGACATGGATTCCACTCCTCGCCAAGATACAAGAGACCATTCTCTTCTTCCTTCTCTGTTTGGTATATATATATATATATATATATATATATATATATATATATATATATATATATGTGTATGTGTGTGTGTGTGTGTGTGTGTGTGTGTGTGTGTGTGTGTTTGTAAGTAACTTTAAATGTTAAGAGGTCAGATGCAAAAAATTCGACCACACGATCTCAACACAAAAAAACTACAACTTTATTAAAAAAAAAAAACTAAAAAAACACACTACGAAAATTATTATTTTCAAAAAAAAAATAAACAAACGCACGGCGGTCAAACGCTTAATGTTGACTGTAATAGAAAGGAGGTGGCGCAAGGAAGAAGAAGAAGAAGAAGAAGAAGAAGAAGAAAGGGGAAGAGTGAAGAGAACAAGAGAAAAGAAGGAAGCAAATGTATCGTAACTTTAATGAAGGGTGCTTTGTAAATTTAAGAAAGGGGGGGAGAAGCAAATGTATTGTAAAAATATCATCAGTGGGTTTTTAAAATTTTTTTTTATCCGGCCTAATATAAAAAATAATAAAACTTAATAAACAGGCACACACACACACACACACACACACATATATATATATATATATATATATATATATATATATATATATATATATATATATCATATGCCTTTGACAAACGTGCATATTTCAAGTGCAGCTGAATTGACCAACTTCACGCGGGCATTTTCCTGACAAACAGCGAAGCGAAGTTGAGCGCCTGGTAGCGAGGAGGGCCCCTTTCGTTTAAACATGCCGATCGAACCGAGGCGAATCTTGTAATACATTTAGATGTCTCATATTCGGAAGTCACTGCGTTGTAACTTATGCTACCTTGTCTCAAGCAATATGGCGGAAGTCTTGGCTAAACAGCGGCTCGAGAGCCATATGTTACCCCGATGTTTTTTGTTTTTTTTTTCTGAAAGACCCGCTTAATTACATAAGGAAAATAACTTTTCTCAAAATGTTGTTTCCTTCTAACACATTTTCTTTCATACATAATCACGTCTTTGTATAACCCGTCCTTGACCGGGTCTTTTATTACTGGGAATTTGGGCGCTTATTTGGAGTAGTTTCAGTTTAAAATCAGCCCACCCAACATTTGGCTGAAACTGCTGCACATCTCTAAATGGCGGGGTGGGGGTTAACAATTTGAAAGGAGGGTGTCCTTGAAAAGGGGACTGTATATTAATAAATAATATTATTGTAATCATTTAAAGTATTTATTTTTATTAAAGTTTTTATGAAAGATATATATCCAAGAACAGATAGCAAATAGTAAAACGTTGCAGAAAGTTATAATGGGCAGGACGTAGTGGAGAGCCATTGTCACCAACAATTTGGACTCAAAACCGGCACTGAAAAATTATCTATCAAACAAATAAAATCATCAAAATCGGATGAAAACTGTGGAAACGCATAAACAACATCCAATCTCTCTCTTTCTTTCTCTCTCTCTCTCTCTCTCTCTCTCTCTCTCTCTCTCTCACACACACACACACACACACACACATTTTGAGAATTATAGATATAGATGCTGAAATACAATTTTTTCTTGATTTTTGTAAACTTTCGCTGAAAGGGAAGTTTTCAACATCTGAAGCTATTTGCCTTTTTCACTAAGGAATCCCATACATGTAAACATAGTTTGCCTTTGAAACGAGAAATATTCATAATATTCTTTATCGGTTGTCCTTCGAATCCGAAGATGACGTATCGTGTCTGCATCTCAACTGTGAAATCAAGGGTGGCTCAGCAACCCCAAGCTGGAGGCGATGATTGTTGAACAATAGTGGGCACTGAAAGTCCGTTGTCACCATCACTGTTGACGATGCCCTGTGGCGTTGATCTCTGGTAGCAGTGAGCTTCCTGCTTCGAGCATCCTCGAAGGTGACAGCTGCATCATGGATTGTGATTCGCCAACGAAGTCGATCACTGGCGCGGTTCTCTTGTTCTTTGGGTTTGAGCTTGCACCCCTGGAGATTTGCTTTCACAGTGTCTTTTTAACCTTTCTTTGGACGGCCTTGGTTTCTCTTGCATTACAGGAGCTCTCCATACAGCAGACGTCTTGGCAAGCACTGCTTCTCCATGATCCTTTATTCATAATAAAGGATCTAGTAATTGATTCTATGAAATCTTTTCAATGTTATATCAGCAGAGAACGTTAGCTCGAGAAGGCGGATTGAGTCACTTTTCTGGAGGTTAGCATCAGTCGTACTGATGGAAGACAAAAAGGTTTCTATTAATCGATTAAAAGAGAGCAGTTTCGTTTCGCAGCAGTTTCTTTGGATTTTATAAGGAATCTCTACTTACATAACAGAAGCTGCAGATTCGATATATCAACAATATTTGATGCAAAGAATAACATCAAAGTAGAAAGTTAAAACATTTTAAACCATTGGCATGTTTCACTAAGGAAGGCCGTACGTGTAAACATATTTTCCTCTTGAGACAAGGAGCATTCATAATAAAGGAACTGGATTCGGCATAATCATTACACTTCATATCAACAGAGAACGTTATCTCGAGAACGTGCAATGACTTACTCTTCAGGAGTCTAGCATCAGTCGTGTCGACGGAAGATAGAAAGGATTCTCTCAATCGATTAATAGTGAGCAGTTTCGTTTTTTTGGGTTTTTTTTTTTTTGCAGTTTCTTTGGATTTTACCAGGAATCTCTACTTATACAGCAGAAGCAACAGACCAGATGTGGCAACAATATTCAATGTAAATAATAATCTGAAAGTAGAAATGTAAAAGCTAGAAAATAGAAGTATTTATCCAAATCGAACGTACATCAGATCAAATTTTCTAAAAAAAAAAAAAGAAAAAAAAAGTTATAAAAAATTCCACAAAAGAAAGAAAAGGAACACGAACAAAAATGGTGAGCTTAAAATTTTAATCTCCACGCAGTTGCGTTTATAAAGTTATTCATGCGTGATTTTTTTTTCTGGCTATTTTATTTGATTTCATTTTTCTCCTGTTATCTTATAAATGTAGAAACATTTCAAATGGAAAAAAAGCGTTTGATTTTTTTTTTCATTAAGCTGTAGCTTTTGTGTGCATACCTTACTGTTTTATCAATATCGATTCGTTTTCCTTATTTGTTTTTTTTTTCATTTCGTTTGTTTATATCTCTTTACTTACATAGTCCATTTTTTTTCTGCATCTTGTCCATCTGACAATGGGCAAACAGAAGTTACTTCCGGTATAGCGGCTAAAAAGAAGCAGAAAACCCGGATATTGCCTTGGAACTCAATAAAACTGATCTATGTTTTCAGAATTCTCCTCATACCGGAAATAAACCAGGGGGAAAGTTCTAGAAGCAATTAAAATGGCAAATAATGATGCTCCTATAAGAAAATTAAGAATGAAAAAATGAACTGGAAAATGAAAGGGCAAGCGCAATATATGTATCTCTATATTTCTGAGATGAGGTATTGTGTATATTATTTACATTATTCGGACCATTGTCCTCATCTTTGTTGCCATATCTATTACAACGTTTCGGCTGTTGTACACTCCGGCCTTCTTCAGGTGGTTGGAATGTCGAACTGAACCCTTTATTTCGCTCTCTGTGGCAGATTGTTCTAGTTCCACGTGCCATGTTTAATGGGTGTCAGTTATCAGTTATCTTCTAATGTTTCCCTCTGAAAGTTCTCCAACGCCTTAACCGGGTATTGAACCCACACTCTTTTGGTTCTGTCCCTGGATCTAACCAACGCCTTTATCCAGTGTGCCATGTGTGCTTCGGAGATAACTGATAACTGACATCCATTAAACATGGCACAAATTAAAATAGAATCCTATAATTATTCCAATTTGATCTTGTTACAGTGGAGGGAATGAAAATTGACCAGGTTATTTTTTTTGGTTGATTTTCTGCTAATCTCAAACTGAAGTTCGTTATTATTTCTATGCAGCGTGATAGCTAGAAAGGTGAATGTGTTGTTAGACTCCGATTCGAAGGAAAAGCTATTGCGGATTTGACGTTAATAAGTTTGTTGACAAGATCGGGTAAAATTATTATTCGTGGATATATTAATAGAGAAACATCTATGTATCTGAACTAGGAAGAATATTTTGGTAAAATATTTTCGAAGGGGTGCACTTTCTGGAATTTCCAAAAATAGACAAGCCAAAATGCCACTAAGAAGAGACACGATCGGTAAACTAAAATGTTTTCAATGAATTCTTATTGGATATGAAAATCATTGATTGAGTGATTAAATGTTTCAATTTTTATGATTTTATGCGTAGGTAAAGGTAATTTTATTTTTGTTTTAGTTAATTGAGTTCTTAGTAAATTTAGACATTTCTTTGCAGGGACGTTTGTGCATAAGATTTTTATATCTAGACGAGTAATATATGATGTTTATATTTTTTAATAAAAGATCATCAAGCGATGTCTTAATTGTGCCAAGAAGTGGGGCTAAAACTTTGGTTAGTGTGAAGGCTACTTTATGTGGGGCGCCGCCTATTCCTATAATAGCTCTATTCATATATATATATATATATATATATATATATATATATATATATATATATATATATATGTGGCACCATGCATCCAGGCAGAGAAAGAAAGGCAAAAAAAGGAAAAGGAAATAAAAGAAGAAAGGAAGGGAAAAATTAATGCGAGACGGATCATAGGTGATAAGCGAACACACACACACGGCTTGAGAGGCAATAAAAAAAAGGGTTATTTTGGATAAGTGGCAAATGGCGGAAGAGTGTCATTACAATGACAATGAGATTGAGTGGGTAGGGAAGTGTTATCTAAGGATATGAAAACAAACTATTGGTACAAGAAGGCATCTTATTATCAAAACACAGACCACCGGCCAAGAGAAAAATTCAAGCGAAAATGTTATTTCGATAAGTGACAAGAAACAGGCGACTAAAAAAGACTTTGGACAGATATGAAAATTAAAGGCCACCTGCGAGCAATCATTGACCGATTTTCCTACTTGGCCTGCGCGAATGGAATTGAGTTATCAAGAAATGTTCGCCAAAGAAAGTCCACTTGAAAACGTTAGACTTTGATAATTGACAAAACACAGGTGTAGATACGGAGCCTTAGCTAGATATGGATAATTAAAATCCCACACAAGCAGTCTCGCTAAAACAAACTTTTGCCCTGCGATAATAAAATTTTGTTATCAGACACATGAACCGAAGGAAAATGAATGGAATAAGAAATGTTTTTATTTCTTCCTCGGAGACGTCAGACCGACTGAAAACTTGGAGAAAATTCTTTTCTGAGGCCATGTCATCTGATGAATTGGCGATAAACTGCTTGACAAACGCCACCTGTTGAACAAAGAGTTGTCATATTATCCGTTCATGATAACGGCGATTTGAAAGGAAGAAAAAATAAAGGAAAGAGAAGGGATAATTAATTTTTTAGTTAAGCAAGGTATTTTTTTTCCCGAAACAAAGCCGCGGGTTGTTCACGCACGACTAAGACGTCATTGGTCAAATGGTGATCACATGACGCACGAAGGAGGAGGAAAGATACCTGACCAAGACCTCATTGGCCGAGAGTGATCACGTGACACACGAAGAAGGCTGTTGTCGCTCCCATCCAGAGTATAAGTATGAGAAGCCGCTACGAAGAAGTGGGGAGGGCAGTTCACGCCCCTCAGAAGCATGGTGAGGAAGTGGGAGTGAAAAAAAAAGCTACCAAAAATGGAAAAGAGTGGAAAATCCCTAACCAGAAATAAAAGAGGTGGATATGTATTTAGAATTATCGAGGAACTCCCCGACGCCAACAGACCCAACCCGGTTTTTGTCGGCGTCAATAAAATCCAGGCCCCAACAGGCAGAAATCAGTTCGCGCCCTGACGGCAGAGATGAGTGCCCAGTAGTTCGCGCCCTGACGGCAGAGATGAGTGCCCAGTAGTTCGAGCCCTGACAGCAGATATGAGTGTCCAGTAGTTCAGGCCCTGACGGCAGAGATGAGTATCCAAAGTTCGAGCTCCAGTTTCCGGAGTTGAAGCCGCCTCAAGATAGCTGACCAAGATTCACGCAAAATTTCGGACTCCTCTTCAACCAAGAACAATTATTTTGAAGAGCGACTTAGGACCAGACCACCGAAATAAGTTTTTCGGCTTTCGTACAAAGACACACCGAAACACAAATTTCTTAGAGAGCAAACAACTTGAAGCGTTAAAACTTGCCTAGCGAAAACGACGTGTCAAAATCCACAGAACGGGTCGGGAGATAGATGCAGTTCTATGTATCGAACAACTAGACATAAAGTTTGTTACCTTTTTTCTTTGATACTTTGAACTTTTTGAGTTTTCATTTTATTTTCTTTTATGCATATTTGTGTGTTATCACCTCCGTTGAACTCAATTTGCATTACGACCCCAACCACTGTTTGATCTCGTCTGTCTAAGATCAATTCACAACGTGGGTAGGCAGACTGGAGATCAGTGCAGTTACCTTGGAAACCAGGCGTTGGAAGCGAGTTGGGAACGGCGAGGCTGATATCAAATCTAACCAGATTCCCACCCGAATCACTAAAAGGTTAGAACGTCACATTTGGGTGCCGCGACCGATACCAAGCCAGTGGGTCGTCACAGGACGAGACAACACGACTGACGCGACAGGCGGACGTCACATTTGGAGCAGCGACACCCGGACGGAGCAGCGAGAAGCGAACAGCTGGCGCCGCGGCGAAGACGTCACAATTGGTGCTGTTTAGGGACGTCACAACTGGTGTCGTGACCGGGATAGGACCCTAGAACGGCCACGTCACAACTGGCGTCGTAGTAGATCAGGATAGAACGTCACAGTTGGCGCTGCGACCGGGGGACGACGTCACATCTGGTGCCGTGACCATAGAATCGGAACCTGGAGCATATATATATATATATATATATATATATATATATATATATATATATATATATATATATATATATATATATATAAACAAACGTGATATCCATTCCTCTCTGTTCATTAAAGTCAATAGAGGAACTTTATTCCTGGTCACAAATGTAACCAAAGTTAACATTAATTTTCATAATTTCATACCAAACAAGAAAAAAAAAAACCCCAAAAACACGAAGTGGAAAGTGGTTAGAGAAGTTTTGTGATGTCAACGAACACTCGTTGCAACTTTTGTGATGTCAACGAATTTTCGTTGTCACTTTCGTAATGCTCGTTGTTTGTTTGTTTGTTTTGTTTTACGGCATATCAATCTTAATGGGTTATTTAATAGTATTTTTACTACTGGTAATATTTTTTTCAAAAAATATATAGCTGGTAATAACATTTTTTTTCAAAAATGTATAGCTGGTAATATTTGTTTTCAAAAATATATTGCTGGTAATATTTTTTTTCAAAAATATTTTGCTGGTAATATTCTTTTTCTTAAAAAATCTATTGCTAGTAATATTTTTTTACAAAGTATTTCTGGCATTAAAACCTATTTTTACACTTTCAATATGTTTTGGCCCCATGGTTGGGAGGTTAACTATTTGGCCATCGCTGGTACGCTAACAGGTACTCCCACCTTGGGTTAGGGTCAGGATGGATTTCGGAACACCAGAAATTAAAAGGTGGTTCCACGCACCTCAAAACATCTAGATCAGAGGCCTTGCTGTTGGACGTAATTTCACGTCTTGACCAGGACGCGGATGTAGTTTATTGTCATACCCAGGACGGAAATCTCGTTTAGTAGACTTTGTAATCTCAAATTACATTTATAGTAACGCTGTTGAACAATACTGGTGTCAGATAATAGTACTTACTCGAGAGTAGAAGCTCGAATAGTGATGCGTAGAGTGAAAAGAGAAATAGCATATTGAATAGAGTAGAGAATAGCGGTCCATATAATATAGAGGATAGACTACAAATGTAGATCCGAATAGTAATAGACAAGAGACTAGATGAAGATCGTTTTAGACGTCATGCTGCTAGCTACTTATGCGTTTCTCCCGTGATCACATGATCAAATTAATTCAATAATGGGATCGCCTGTTTGCTCACTGGCGATCTATGTTCAAACTCGGCAGCAACACTCTATTCCTATAAAAAAAAATATAAGGAAAAGAAAACATTATTACGTTGAGAGATTATAAATTAACAAGAATTAAGAAGAAAGCATAACGATAGACATTACATTTACATTTTTGAAGACAAAAGTGGAGTGGAAAGCAACAAGCCGGAAGTGAGTTACACAAGCGGGAAGTGCGAAAGAAGACGCGAGAAGGTAGAGACGCAAAATCTACCCAACCAATGAACCAATACAATGCAAATTTTAATTCACTGTGTCGTCCGAGACGATTTTTCTCTCCAGAATCTACATTTCAGAATCGTCCATTACAGAATTTTGCCACAGTCTATTTATCTTAAACTCCTTGACAAAATCAAAGAAGAATCCATGCTTGGAATGTTCTGTCACAGTTTAATTAGTTTTTCACCGCTGTTGGTTGTCTTCCCCTGTCTTTTCTATTTATCTTCAAACTTGTTCGGATGAGCTCTTCGCTACAAAATCCAAAGAAGAATCAGATCTCATCGATTTACAGTTGATCTTGGTCCATATGTTCTCGGTTGTCCGTTCGGGCTCCATGTTTTAATTACTTTTTTTAAACAATGCCAATCGCTGTTAGGTTGTCTATATCACTATTTTTATCTTTATTATAAATTGTTTCCTAATTATTGCACATCCGGTATGCCCTTGTGTCTTAGTGGCTTTACTACCTTGCATGGGGTGAATCAAATTAAAACCAATTATTATGTTAGTTTGATAGATAGATAGATAGATATAAACGGACAAAAAGAGAGTGAGAGAGTGTTATGGTAATTTACCCACGCACGCATGGACTCTCCCAGCTATAAATAGGAGCAGGTACTGCCTTTTGGAGAGAAAAGTTTCCATCAGTCAGCTCTGACAGTCGGAGCGAAGATTTTTGCTGTAACACTCTCGTTTGTATGTTTGCATTACTGTTTCTGTTAATATATTTGTATAACCTCTCTTGTGTCTTTATTTCTGGCCTTAACAAGGCCACAACAGAGAGATGCCCATCTTTTTGTCCTAATAAGCGCTTAATTTTAAAATCTGTGTTCTATAGTGGCTATTTATCTCCATACACTCCCAGCAATTGCATTATGGCTATATCAATTATTACGCACGTAGTTCATCCTGCGGTGAACATTTTTTCAACTAGCTATTCAACATCGTTACACTATTTTATGCTTCAGTGTATAATGTGTTTCATATATCCGCTAAAGAAGAAAATATCGGAGGGAAATTGTTCCTTCGATTGATTAATTTTTTTATAGTTTATCAGCCCTCTGTTTGTTATTTAACGCCGAAACACATTCCGTACTGTAGGAGGTTGCTTACAGTACATGATGATTCTAAGCGGACCCCATTTAAATAATGACCAGTCTTGGAGCTGCTTAACTTCCGAATCGCAGGCAGAGCTTTTTTAGATATAAACCTTGTTGACATAGACATCGATACTGCTTGGTGACTGTCAGTTTTAACCATCCATGCGATTTTCAGACCAAGTACTGTTTCTCTTTTAGCAGTCTCTATGTATAGGTCACTGATAGATTAAGTGACATAGTAGGTCATGATCCAAACTAACAATAACATATTTACTACTCTTTCTCCAACCGCACTAGATCAGCGAACTAAAGGTCACAACTGTACATAAGACTATTAACCCTAAATAAATCGAACTTGGAAGAACAGTTTCGTCTTTAACTCACTTCACTTATTTTCCCAATGACTAATATAAACAGATCACTAAAAGAGAAATAGCATTTACTAACTTGAGTACGGGCATTTTCTTTTATCCTCCCCTAGATTATTAACGAGTTCGTTCAAATGGATGGTAAATTTTATTTCATTTATTTCCAAAATATATATTTGAATTAAAAAAGTAATCGGCGAGAAAACATACACTGTGTGCCAAATTATTATCGAGATAACTGATAACAAATATGGCGCCAGTTTGTTTACATTGCGCAGATCAGTACGAAAAATTCAGTGATTGCGCAGGTCATGATTGCCAACGTTGTGTGAAAATTTTGTGTGAATTGATTGGACGGTTTTTGAAATATTAGAAAAAAGTTATCTCGATAATAATTTGGCACGCGGTGTATATCCGTGAATTTAAACAAGAAATGTTTGAGAAATTCTAAATTAAAGTATATATAAGAGGGTCATCGATCACTGAGAAAAGAAAAAACCTCTTCAGCGACGTGCAATATGGATTTCGGTCGGCGTGTTCCACTGCCGACGTCCTAACTACTATCGCTCAGACAATCAATGAGGCTCTTGACGAAAAATACACCTCAAAGGACATAGTACTAGATATGTCAAAGGATAGGACAAGGTATGACACAAAGGCTTACGACACAAGCTCTCTAGTAATGGAATCACCGGAAGGGTCTTCTCGGTGATAAACCATAGCTAACAGTTACGTCCATGAAGGTATTTAGCAATAGTCAGTCTTCGAAGCCTTATATCTATCAACAGAGGCACCCGCAGGGGTCACTGATCGGACGACTATATACGGGCACACCTCTTGAGCTCTCGATGGTCAGATCTTGATGATTGAACTCTTTTCCGATCTTGCAAAAACTACACAATGGGTAAAGTGACTGGTTACATTCAACACCTCGAAGACTAAGCTAGTTATATTCCATCATCACCGATCTGATACCGAACGACGATTAAACAAATGAACGGATATCTTCTCGGGGAGGCACCGTGAATTGAACGACTTGAAAGTCTGGTAGGCCTCAAAATCACATCTGACATGAAGTGGAACTCGTACGTACGATCCGTTGCTAAGAGTAAAATGTTCGTCTCTCTGCACGGCTCCAACAAGTATAGGACATCTTCTGCTATTCTCTATCTTTACAAGAGCCAAATCAGGCTAAAAATGGAGAACTGTTGTCATATTTGGGCGGATGCTATACCGATCTTACTCTCCAGACAGTTCAAAAGAGTCTCCGAGCCCTTGTGGGTGAGGAAATGTTCTCCACCCTTCAACCTCTCTCCTACAGGCGGGATTTGGTCAGCTTGTCGCTGCTCTACCGCTATTTCCACGGAAGGTTCTCGGACGAACTATATTCCCTTGCCTGGCCGAGGCAAACCTTCACAGGAAGAACACGTCATGCTACTTACATTACATAATAGCAAACTAACCACATTCCCTCTGTATTCCCTCTGTAATTCCACTCGAGCAGTTTTTTTCCCGCGAACCACTTCCCTGTGGAACCGTCACACAACAGGATGTTTCCCCAATCACTACAATCTTAACCTGTTCAAGGCTACGGTTAACCGTTATCTTCCACTCCTATACGCACCAATAGCTCCCCAAACATAACCCTGTACCTTGAGTAGTCCCTGTGCCTGGTAAAGAGTGAAAGATGCTGTAAAAAAAATAATCTGCGAACCCCATGGTTAATAATAGCAAAATAATTTAATTCATTGATATATATCCAGGAAATAAAGTAAATAATCAAAATGAAAGAAACGTACGTGAATTCGAAAAAGAAATATATTAGAAATTCAAATATATCCGTTAATTAAAAAAAATATATATATATATTAGAATTTCAAATATATCCGTTAATTCGGAAAACAATGTTAGAAATTGAAATATATCCGTGAATTCGAAAAAAACTATATATTAGAATTCCAAATATATCTGTGAATTCGGAAAACAATATATTAGAATTTCAAATATATCCGTGATTTCGAAGAAACTATATATTAGAATTTCAAATATATCCGTGAATTCGGAAAACAATATGTTAGAAATTGAAATATATCCGTGAATTCGAAAAAACAATATATTAGAATTTCAAATATATCTGTGAATTCAGATAACAACATGTTAGAAATTGAAATATATCCGTGAATTCGAAAAACTATATATTAGAATTTCAAATATATCTGTGAATTCAGAAAACAACATGTTAGAAATTGAAATACATCCGTGAATTCGAAAAAATTATATATTAGAAAGAAAAAGGCGAAAAATACAATAAAATGTTTGCTTGTAAAATGATAATCTTCATAATATACACCGATAACCCTGCCGAGATTTTGTGTAGTGCCTTCTGTAGCCTGTCCGTCATCCGTAACAGTCTCCAGCTGCTGGTTCAGTGTGTTGCAATTTTATAACCGGATTCAGCATGTCTGATTCCATATGTTCCGAAGACCAAGGTCATGAAGTCACGAGTGTCGGTGACTTCATAGCAATTTATGCCATAAACATTTTTCATCTACTCTGATATTCTTTCACCGTCAATCAAATCTTGCAAATCCAAACGCCAATCAGGAATGGATGGCAGGAGCTGGTTTTGATGAATCTGGAAGCTTTTAGTCCTGAACCTGCACGTTGGTGGGGAAATTAGTTATCAACGCTATTATCATAAAAGAAGCGATCAGTAAAAAGAAACTAAATCATTCGATACGAGATAAAGTCAACGACGACGTCACCGATCAATAAAAATCTAACGTCGATTAAGGTGAGAGTAAATTCTGGAAGATAATCCCAGTAAAACAATTCCAAATTATCTAGCAGAACAGATAGAAAGCGTTTCTTATCGATAGTTTTCAGCGAAGGATTGTTAAAAGTGGCGAGTTAGCTGTGGGTGAATAGGGCCAGCCTCGATTTTCTTTTTTAAGTCAGCTTTGACGCAACGGGTTGCTTTCTGGTAACCCATTCCCCTCCTTAAGTTAGACACTCTTTTTGTTTACTTAGTTAATGTGAGTAAATTTTGTTCCTGGCCTGTTTCCGGATCTCTTTTTTTTTATGATCCATGTCGAGATTCCCAGTCTCTCCAGTTTGTTTTTGTCGCATTTTTCATCTCGACTGCTTGAAACTTTGTTTTTTTTTGTTCCCCACTCTGTCTTTCCTTTTCCATTTTTTATCCTTCCCTGTTCGTTAGCGAATGTGTTTCTTGATTGTGCATAAAGGCATAATACAGCGGACACTCTTATTATTTTTGTGGGGTGGTTTGGTCCTACTAACATCTGTTATGTTTAGTTTGAAAGTTTTGTTATAATTTCGTTTCGTTTTCTGGGTTCATCACCTCCAATCCAATCTCATTTCAGGAAGCATATATATATATATATATATATATATATATATATATATATATATATATATATATATATATATTATATGTTTCTGTAGTTTACAGCAAACAGAAATATTTCTTCTCCCGATGATGGCCATTTTGGCCGAAACTAATCGAGGAATCTAAATGAAATAATAATAAAAAAAAAACTAAAGAATATTAATCTACAACCCAGTGTGTCTTAAGATTTTAATTTTTTAATATTTTTTATATTGTTCAATATATATATATATATATATATATATATATATATATATATATGAAATTGGTAAAAAGACATTTGAACTATATGTAAATTTGAAATTTTATATCAGGAGGCATTTTAGTTTCCTGTGAATTTCTGGTATTGTGGTACATGTACTATTGAATGAGAAGTGACTATTTTTTTCTTGGTGAATAAGCAAATTGTAATGAATGAATGTGTAATGGATCAGACTCGCTACGTCTAGGATAGAAAATGTCGACCAGCCTTTCTCCATTTTCACTTCGGCCTCGTGCCACAATTGTATAATTAAAACAATAAATATATATTTAGCCTGCCTAGTATTTTCTTCTACTGTAGCAATTTATTTTACTTTTACGTTTGGCAGCGTTGAGATTATTTGCCACATTTGGGTGAGTTAGTGGTACATGAAGGTACAGAAAATCAGATGTTGCGTCGTTTTGATGCATGGTCCTCAGTTCTTTGTGCTCAAGTTTTTGTTTTTCCTGAATATTTTATACAAGTTGTTGAAGAAGATTTCGTTTAAAACAGGGTTTAACTATTTTGACTTTTTAAGTTCACATTAGATGTGGCACATAGCCGAAAATACGTATGAACCAAGTGAGTACCGAGCTCTCTACTCAGACGTAATTTTTCTAACTAGAGAAGCTTGCTAACCATTAAACTACGCCGGGGTATCAACAGGGGGGTTTAATTATGCTTGCTGAACTTAAAATTTCCGTTATCCATTTATTTCTCTTTACAGTTAATTAACAAGATTGTGCAAAAGGATTGGATACATCATTTCCTTTATTTTCAAATATATCTGTCAATTAAAAAAAATAATCGAGGAGAAAAAATATATCCGTGAATTTGAACAAATAATGTTTGAGAGATTAATAACTAAAATATATCCGCAAATCCCCATAATTAATTTATTAGAAATTTGAAATATATCAGCAAATTCAAAACATCAATCTATTAAAAATCAAATATATCCTTGGATCCGAAAAAAGTAATATATGAAAAATAGAAATATATATGTGAATTGAAATAAAATATTAAAAATTTTAATATATTTATGAATTCGGAAAAACTTTGCATGGACCTGGGAACACCAGCAATTAAGAGATGGTTCCATGCTCTTCAAAATCTCCTGATCAGAGGCCTTGCTGTTGGATGTAGTTTATCATTTTACCCAGGCCACAAAGAAGAGTGAGAGACAATCAGGTAGAAGAGGACGCTTTTTGAAAAGAACAAAAACTAGAATGATAGTGAGCGCACTATCTTGCTAGTCAAAGTGTGCCCTTGTAATATCATTATTATAAAAGCAGGTGTCAAGATAAAAAAGAATATAGAAATGAAAGAAAAATGGCACATAGCAGGTCTATTGCATGGGAAATTAAAATATATCTGTAAATTCGAAGAAAATAACACAGGTCAACATTCTTTTCGATTCAAACGTTGTTGGGCAATGAGCACATGGTTCTGGGTTATTTTTTCACGCAGAATCTGAATATCAAATCCATTCTCTAACATCACATCAAGTTTTTTCAGTATAGATAATTTCTATTTTTCTTAAAATAGGTCAAAATGCCTAATACACGGGAATATGCCACGTCTTTAATATGTAAGTGACATTTGTTGAAACATTTCGTTTCATGTTTAAATGTATGTTATCATTCAAGAAAAGTATCCAAATAACATTCAAAATGAATTCTAAGCTATGTCAGTTCAGAAAATGCATGATTTTGTAAGAGATATAACACAGGAAAACTTTTTATTTTTTGCCCTCAGTGTTCTTATTTTGGTAAAATTTTGGGATTTGTGTTTCTTCTCTACTTTTTATAGCAGAAGCACTTAAGAAATCATTCAAGAATATCGATTTTAATTTTTATTAGTAGTTTTTACTTTCAGCCTGAAGCGGTCATAAGATTTTATATCACTTGAATTTACAGAGGTCTGGTATTGTCATGCAGTCTCCCTATAAAATGCATAGGAACATCAGTGAATGAAAGTTTTTAGGGCGCAAGGTGAGTGTATTTGAGACTAGCATGTTCAGAATGTTCTTTATCAGCACTTAAAATAGCCGCCAAACACCAGTTAGGCTTAGCTAACTACACACTTTGCAGATGGGATTTTAACATTATGGCTGATTTCTGCTGGAGAATCAAGAGATCAACATTTTCAAAAGCCCCGGAGAGTCTCCAAGAAGATAAGAAATATATCTATGGATGAACAAAAATGAAGGTATTTTTTGTATCTTCTTTGTCTGCTTTGATTCAAAAATTGACGACACATGTTTGCATTAATTTAATTTTGTGTGAGATTTTTCTGAAAAATCTTTCTGAACTGAAAATGCATTTTAAGTTATTGGGATACTTTTTCTTTTATGATAAGTTATTCTAACCTGAAAACGTTGGCTCTACTTGGACTTTGCACATCTCTGTTAAATCGGTATTTTGGCCTATTTTAAGAAAAATAGAAATTATTTGTACTGAGAAAGCGTAATGTTATGGGAAAAAATTAACTTAAATTTCAAATTCAGTAGGAAAACATAGCCTAGAAACATGTGTTCATTGCCGAACAACATTTGGGTCGAAAAAATATCGACCGGTGCAATATATTAAAAATTCAAATAAATCCATGAATTCGAAAAAATAATGTTGCAAATTGAAATATATACTTGAGTTCTACAGGAAAAATTCAAATAAATCCGTGAATTGGAAAAAAAGATATTAGAAATTGAAACATATCTAGGAATTCGAGAAAACATTATATGAGAAATTCAAATATACCATGAATTCGACAAAATGACACATGAGAAATTCAAATTCGTATACACGTAAATTCGAAAAAAAAAATTAGAAATTCAAATATATCCGTGAATTCGTGAAACATGTTACACGGAATCTTCTAATATATCAGTTTATTTGGAATAAATAAATAAATATTCAAATATATCCGTGAATTTGAAAATAAAATATATGACAAATATATTCGTGAATTTAATAACAAATGATAGCATGTACTAAATTTAGCCCTATAAAACCATGTACAAAGATATAAAAATTAACATAATGCCAATCATGAATATTTCTTAAAATTCAACCATTCTTTTTTAGCATGTACTCATAACTGTTCCATACTGCTTCACGGAGACACGTCTCAACCCACCACTTATGACAATTATGGCAATTACAATACCAATGTTCACTTCACTCGATGGATTCTTAACTCGGATACGCGAATATGAAAGAAGGGAATTATTATTATATTATTGATCCACCACAAGGACTGGCGAATGATGATAATTAGAATAAATAACATTAATGTTGGCGGTAGTTAGAGAGAAGATCGTGATAATGTTGGCGATAATGAGTTTGCTTGGTAATTTGTTATGTTGATCTTGAGATGCTGCGTATTGATCATTTGATTCAATCAGTGATCGCCGAAAGCAGGGAAATACGTTATTTTGCTTATTTGACAAAATGCACATATATCTTAATAATAATAATAATAATAATAATAATAATAATAATAATAATAATCACCACCACCACCGCCAGCATTTGTACATTACATTATGTCTTGTATCTGTTCATTTAAAAAAAAACAAAAAAAAAACGAAGACATCCATATTCACATAATTTGTCATTTCTTGTAATCCGATCAATGGATTAGACATTAGAAAACCGTCGCTTGCAAATCTTAAACAGTTCACATGCACTGCATTTCTATTGGCTCCTATTCTTCCGCAGTTCGTTTCCCAGAAGATTCTTTCGAATCACGTTGTATTTAAGTGAAATCCTGTTCTCTTTCCTTACGTCGTTTTACTTGTTATTTTTTTATTCTTTGGTGCAGTTGAATCATTGATTGCACTGTTAACCTACATATTCTCAGTATATTGCGCACGGAGAGAGTTAAGGAACGTCGAGTGTCCTACCGAATAAAATGCCATCTCATAATCAACAAATGTTTCACAACTTGTTTTATTATATATCCCTGTTTTTTGTCAGTTGATCTATTGTTAGTATTTAGTAACCATTCTCATGCCTTCCAAAAGCTATGCAAAGCATGCAGACACAGGGAAATTTCGTTAAAAACAATGAAAATAGTGCTGTTGTATTACATAACATCGATCCACCAATATGACACAGAAGGCTGAACAATTTCCTCACAGATGAAGTAGAAACTTGAGCCAAAAGAAATTTGTTTTTACAAAATGAGAACACCATGGGCAAATCATCTGAGTAAAGAAATAAAAGGAATAAAAAGATTCTTATACTTTAAATCAAAAAAAAAAAAGAGACGTTAAATGTCTAGGACACATCATGAGGAAAGAAGGATTGGGGAAAATGAAACTCACGGGACATATCAAATGCAAGAGTGATAGAGGAAAACACCTAACATAACTAAGGAGATTTTGTAAGCGGATGGCAAAACAGGGAGTAAGAGTGACGGTGAAAAAGAAAACTTTCTAAGTGTTACAAAGAATAGAAAGTTGTGGAGAGACATGCTAGTCCATCTCCTGACGGGAAATATCCCATAGGAGAAGTACCATTACTAAAGACTGCATATATAGGTGCGTAGTTTTCACGTAGTTATCTAGTAAATCTGAAAGTCGTTCAAAGCATAATTTGTATATGTTTAATATTTATACTGCGTTGTCAGGTCCAGCGGGCTGCCCACGTCCGCCACATGGACGACTGTCGCCTCCTAAAGAGATTGCTTTATGGCGAGCTATCCACAGAGAAGCGCGCCCTCGGCAGACCAAAGAAACGTTACAAAGACACGCTGAAGGAGTCTCCCAAACATTGTGGCATTCCTCATTCCATCTGGTTAGTGTCTGCTGAGGAGCGGTTCCGTCTGGCGCTCCCATGTAAAGTCCAGAAGGTCTGATTTTGAAGTGAAGAGAATCAGGGACAAAGAACAGAGACTCCAGAAAAGGAAATAAAATGAAAGCAGAACGAGACCGAACTACTCTCGTAGATTAGCTGAAGACGTTCAACTCAAAAGCTAACGACGGTAACCCGGATCTACAGACACCTGAATCCGTAGGGCATATTATCCGAAACGCTGTGAAAGATGAACAGATTAACCCGAATCCAAATGTGGTGAAAACTGATAAGCGTTTATCTCAGAAACTCATGCATATATTTCGTCTGGTTTTATCCCAGGAACATCATTTGGATAATTGTATTTTTTTCTGATTTTGGAAGTATTCAGTCTTGTATACTACAACTCGAATATCCTCTTCCTTCCTCTTCTCCTTTTCTTTTATTTCTTCTTCTTCAAGGGCAAAAATGATAGCAAGTTGGGAAAAACATCATCACCCAGGTCCTGAAAAATATTTACTAAAATGCTCATTACAGTAATTACCTAGTTAAACAGCAAACAAAAATATGAGAATTAGATATTTATTGTGTATATATTTATGTAGAACACAATAATAAAGCAACAAATACGTCGGAGAGCTATTTCACGGCAACAGAGGAGATAAATTGTAATATAAAACAGCATAGAATAAATTGTAATATTAATATCTGCGACAACAGCATAGAATAAACTGGAATATTAATAGCTGAGACAAGAACTGCACTGGGCAAAATGGAGAAAAATAAAGCATCAGCACCAGATCAGATTGTTATAGAATGTTCTCCGCCTATGCCAGGCGTAATGGGTAACAAGCCTACCTTGCTAGATTGATTATGACTGAGTCGGTCCTCACTGTGTGCTCATTACATTCGACGTTTCGCCACCGCTAAACTACGCTTGGTAATCCCAATTACGAGAGTCTCTCAAGACTCGACACTTCTCTTATCATCTCTCAGTTATGTCTCTGTCTCATGACAGAGGGCAACTGAATATATATTTGAGTGATGCCTGGTCTCGAGGAAGGCTACCCGCTGCAGCGCCTCTCTCAATGCATTAAAGAGTGGTCTAATAGTAATACCATCGCGAGTGCAACCTGCGGTTGCGAGAACTTAGAAATTGTTGGCCCTGGCCCCGCTGCAAGCTCTCGGAACACCACACTAATCTGACGTTGTGTTTAATTCTTTCACTGTGGATATATATAAATAAATACTGAAGTGGTGTCAGTTTTAGACGATTTCGGGATAGACAAGTTTAATAAATCATAAATGATTTATATGACAACGGTGAAATTCCAGAAGACCACAAAAGATTTATCTTCATAGAGACGCCAAAGAAACCAGATGCAAATGAGTGTGAGTTCTTTCGGATAATCAGATTTATAAATCACATGACGAAAATTAGAATTTTAATGAATAGAATTAAATTGGAAATTAGTTCTGAAACAAGACAAAATCAGCCCTTTTTTGTATTTTTTTAAGACCCTGGAACAGGTTATGGTGTCTTTATGACTAGAATGCTATCAGCGCGATCTATAATAATGCAAAAAGACGTATACCTCTGAGCTTTATTTTTAGATTACAAAGGAGCATTTTATGAAGTACGATACAGAAATCGAATTGAATTGTTTCCTCTTTATGTGCCTTGTTCTTTCAGGACGTAAGCGATCATGGCTCTCCACTTCGCCCTCTCCTTTTTATCTTTTAATAAATTGTGTCTTTTAGAGAGCGATTGGATAGAAAGCGAATTGAGAGCGTACCTTAGTACATAAATAGGAGTAAGAAAAAGATGCGTTATTTCATTGGATCAAATTACCTAATACTGGAAGATGATCCTAAAACATCTTAGAAGGTATACCAGAATTTATTATGGACGTCATAACTTGAAAGTATTCTAAGATAAAATAATAAAAGAAAATGAAATGACTGGGTTATTTATTTATCAAACCATTGTTGATTATTTCAAGACGAGTCGTGTTTTAGATTGTAGCAATAATTCTCCTTCGCGAGCGAATATTAAATTAACAATTGTTTCTAGACAGCAATGATTTTCTTTTTCTGATACAAGCCCTATTATTATTTTCCGGATATAAGTCCTACCATACTTAGGAGAGGATATAGTTCCATAACTTTCCCAACATTATATGCACGTAAGTAAATATAACGTACTTGGCATGAATTCGAACTCGACTCTCCGATCATCCTGTGTATGACAACAAACTACTTTCAGCAGCAAGGTCTCTGATCAAGTTTTGGCGTCGAACCCTCTCTTAATTCTTGTTGTTCTTGGGTCCGCCCTGACCCAATGTGGTAGTACCTGTTAGGGTCCCAGCTATAGGCAAATAGTTAATCCCCAAACTGGACTGAAAACACCATGAATGTATGAAAATAAATTTTTATAGTAAAAATACCAGCAATACATTTAAAAAAAAAAAAATATTACCAATAATACATTAGACTCTCGATAGAAAACTCTCTTTATAAAAATACTCCAATGAAACCTGATCTACAGACTGATTTCTTACAAAGAATACATATTTCATTTATACGAACCTATCCTAAAATCCTGGTGGCATTAAATAACCAATTGAAATGAATTTACCGAAAAAAAAATAAATAAATAAACGTAAACGTAAATCTCGGCTCTGCGATCATTCCGGGCTACTGACTGAACATACACAAAACGAGCAATTTTTAAAATAAATAGGAACTAAGAGGACATTCTTTACTTATCGAAAAAGACACTTGACATATTTGGGAAAATAATGAAAAAATGACGACTGTATTTAATACTTATGAGACATGTGAAAGCAAGTGAAGAAGAGAGATGTTGCGTTAGAAGTTTGTTTAGAGGGGTCACAGAAGGAGGAGGGGATAAAGACTTACGAGTTCGTAATTGCAAGAAAAGCCATGAATTTGTGGAGAGTCATAAAAGAATACGAATTCAAATGTACCGTCCTATATTTGTTTTGGTTCTGCTAAACAAAATAGACAATAAAAAATACAAAAAAAAAACGAAAGCAAAATTCTATTCCCAGTCACGTTAAGACGTTGAAAAATACATATTATATTTTCCTCCCCATCTCAGAAGAAAAATTGTCAAATCCCCATACCGATGACCTCATTAGCATGGATTTGATAAAGCAAGTAGGCATCCATTTATCCAGAGAGATAAAGGTAACACTGTGGTAAAAAAAAAAATTAGTCCTTTAGTGGTAAAACTAGACAGATCTCTACCAAGCGCAATCCTGGGCTATACGATATACAGGCTGTGTGCTGCACAGGCTACATACCCCCCCCCAGCTCGATCGTAATGACAAGATCCAAAGGTATACATGGCAAAAACAAATGAAAACTACATGACATGACCAAAAACAAATGAAAACTAAAGATATAGTTATTTTTCTTCAGAAAGTCATTTGTTCATGTAGTTCACTGCTACTAACAAGCAGATATTTTTTCTCCTGATGATGGCCATGCTGCCCGAAACTATTTGAGGAATCTAACTGAAGTAATAAAACAAAAAAATATAAATATACAAACCAGTATATCTGAAAATTTTAATTTTCTAATGATCAAATCATATATATATATATATATATATATATATATATATATATATATATATATTCCTTCACAAATAAATCTAAGAAGCACCAAACTTTTATTTTTTATACTCTACCATGTCTCTTTAACTATCTCTTTTACACTCTCTGTTAAATTACAAAAAACTAACACTGCCCATCAATTTTAATTTCATTTTTCCTTTCATTTCATTTTTGGAAGTGCAAATTGATGATCCGGCGTCCTTTAAAAGGGCTCTGGTGAAATAAATCATTATAATGGTACCTTAAAGTGGTCTGTTTTTCTTTTGAAAATTATATATATATATATGCGTCAGAATATGTAAACAAATATGTAGGCAGTAGAAAGTGACCTCAGAAAATCTACTGCCTATTGCAATCCGACTTTTACTGGGAATGAAAAACTCACTGATATGAATATTTGTATCGATTAAGAATGTTTACTTTTTAGATGTGCGCTTAGCGTAGTGGTCACTGACACAGAAAGTAAGAATGGGATACCGGGTTTCAGTTCCAACTGAGGGCACTGTTTCGCCTTTACACAAATACCAAATTGTAACAACGTCTTAGCATTCCTGCAGCGAGTTACTAGCAGGGTAATCTGGGCCCTTTACACTTGGTGAACAAGCTATATAGGAAACAAGCAACTGGATTTCAAAGCCAGTTTGTCCTTGTATAAATCCAGCTACTTGGGGCAATATCTACTCAGCAGACATCTATTACGCTGAGGCATTTTCTTATGAAATATATAGATTGGGTAGTGATTTTCGAAGCGTAACTTGGATGTGGCACAAGGCCGAAAGTAAGGGGCATCCAGTGATGATCGAACTCACGACTCATTCGTAATTGTTCTAGCGAGACAAGCTTGCTAACCATTACACCGCCTCAAGGTGCCCAAGATATAGATTGGGTATTATTGGTTGTTTTTGTTTAGCGGCATATCAAACTCTAGCATTAATTTAATGTCGAAATTATATTTTTTTTTAATTTTTTTTTGGGGGGGTAGATAATAACGGTTTTATTTTTACAAGTTTTACGAATTAACCCATATCTAGGGGGAAAGAGATGGATTTATAACTTTCCCAATGGTATTTACATGTAAATGATTATAACAAGTCCAGCTGGAAATAGAACTCGTCTCTCTGATTAATAATTCCGAGCATTATCCATTACATCATCCGCATACACAAGCACCTGGTATTTCCAAGCAGTTACCCATCTAGATATTGAAAAGGATCCACATTGCTCAACTTCGGTATTTCAAAGTGAATTGGCCATAAGTCGAACAGTTTGCGTAGGCGAGCCTAAAATAACAAAAACTAATGTACGGGTCATGATTTTAACGATCGAAAGTGAGTGTTTTTTTCTGTGGAATTCTGTCAGGGATTAATTGTAAGTTTTAATGTACGACCAAAATATCTGAAGTCAGTGAGTATAGTGGTATTAATAGAAGGGGGAATATGCCTCTGCGCAATAATATATCTTGGCAAGCTTGTCTTCAAGGAATTGAGGTTAACCCGTGATGATGGCAAGTTGTTAGCTTACGTGTTGGTCAACTTCTCTTTACCTCCCTTTCCATACATCCCCCTCCAAAAAACTATGCTACTACTATACTAAATATATATAATAATATAACGGGAGGGATAAAACCTAAGTAATGTATGCACTATTTATGCTGTCAGTTAGGCAGCGTTGGGACCTGAAGAATTTCCAATTGAGCAGGAGAAGCCAGAGGCTACAAGCGAATCAAGATAAAGCAAATTCTGCGTAACCATTCTAATGTTGCTTACTTTGATTAACGAAAGAGGCACATCAAAGCCACCACAGTGTGTCAATTTGGTGGGTGTGGTCGGGTACACGCACAAGTACTCACAACTACTTTACCTTTGAAGAGCGTCGACAGATAAATACGTTTTTGTAGTCTCATTTTGTGCTTACATATTCAAAGCTGCCAATCGACACAAATTTCGTGTTTACTGAGATCAAAAGATTATTAATTAAATTTCAAGAGTAAACCCCGATCAATTCGAAAATCAATTTGCAATTATGACTGAACGTTGACTTGCTTCCACATCTTAAAATAATCACATATTTATTTTGAATGTATCATCCTGACATTCACATTAATACGACGACACGTTCTCCGATGTGATCACAGTTAAAAGTTTGTCTAAACGGATTACATTGTCAATGATTGGAATTTATACTGAAATTTATTTATGAATTCATATGATTGCATGACTCAAGTCATAAAGATTTTCCGAGGCCTGCATGAAGTTCAGGAACAAAGACGAGGTGTCCTTCTGTTGAAAATAATCTAATCTAAATTATCGTCTTTTTCATGTGCTTAGCGCTAAATCTCCAAGTGTGTAGCTCGCTTCTAAGAGTAAAAAAAAAGAAAAGAAACGCCATTAAATAGATACAATACACGAAAGCAAACGAATATAGAGTTACAAACACGTACAAACTCATTCAAATCCACATACAAACAAAAACATAGAAAGACATACAGAAATGCATAAATATACGAACAACCACATGCAAGCAAGCGCACATTCGCAAAGTTATATTTACAAATATATACACGTATTATACACAAGTATAAATATTGGATTAACATACACTAGCACAAGGGCAACTGCACACATATATAAACTCATACACTTACACATGCACACAGAAGCACATACATACACATATACACGTACTCTCGCTTAAGCTGGTATGCATATACATACACATGTACACAAAGAAAAAAAAACTCTCTTACAAATACTTCATTGATTTGTTTTTTTTTAGGTGTATCAACCTTTTGTAGATTATTTAAAACAAGAAAATATTTTTTGATTGTAAGATTTTTGGGGAGACAATAATGGTTTACTGATACAAGTTGCACTAATTAACCCATAGCTGGAGGGAGAACAAATGTATCCATACCTTTTTCAAGTGTATTTGAACGTTATTAATTGTAACGAACCCGACTGGAATTGGAACGTGGCTTTCTGATTTCCAATTCAGGACCGTTATCTATTATACCACATGCACATCCGAGCTTAGAGAATCTGGTATTCTCAAGCGGCTACATACTTAGGAATTGACCAGACTCGACGCTGCTTAACTTCGGTGATCGTATGGTATTTCAACGGGATATAGTCGTAAAACCCTTACAAATAAAGACATACATATTAATGCACACAGGGTTGGATGGGTAAATTGTCGACAAAAAATATGTATGCCTTTATTTGTATGAGGCTTACGGCTAAATCACGTTGATATAACTTACGATCACCTTTATTATATGTGGGGCGTAGTTGGCAGAGTGACCAACATAAGTTTTTGTAAGATGAACTGAAGGCAAAGATTATGGCAGCATTCACCAACTTAAAAAAAAGGAGACCGTCCAGAAGAGATGCAGGAGATTCCGAAATCTTTTTTAGTTCGTGGTTAAAGAAAATGGCGATTTTTTAAAATAAATTTACTCTTTAGTATTTCGAGATATTTTTTTCTGTAATTTTGGTAGTTATGTTAAAAGGAGATATCAGAGGCTTTTTAAATTTTGCTTTATTTAAACGGCAATTTATACATCGCACCCTGCATAGTGTATTTGGATTTTTCATCAAACAATTTTTATTTCTTTAAATTATTTTTAGATATAAAATAATTTTAAAACCCAATTTTATATAACTGAAAAAAGATGTATTAAAAAAACGCTCTTCAGCATTTGAAAATTAGTTTTCTATTGAGATGACCGTGTAGGAATGAATATGTAAATAGATAAATAATGTCCCATTATTTACCTGAGTACATGGCCAGATTCAGTTTACTGTACCTCTACGCATCAGTATATTTCAAGAACAAAAATTGCATATTTACCGTGACCACAGACATTCGCTATTCACTGACCGAGCAGCCAGTGCTACGTTGGTTTGGAGGTTATAAAATCTTTATGAAGAAAATGTCCAGGAAAGCCGGTTTTCAAATCCATTGTTATCACTCTTTCCAGTACAGAGGTGTTATTCCTCCCTAACATTTTTGTTCGAAATTGTATGGCACTGAATGCTGGACAATCTACACAAAGATGAAGAGACTTGAATCAAGGGAAATATCGTTATACAGAAGGTTGCTGAGGATATCATGGACAAAACAAGTGAGCAACGACGAAGTTTTAAAAAAAATGGAAACAAAATGGAAACTTATACTTAATATCAAGAAGAGGAAGTTGAAAGTTCTGAGGTACATAATGATGAAAGTGGGATAGGTAAATACGATACTCACAGGACGGATTGAAGGCAAGAGGGACGAAAGTGAACAACGTATGACCTACTTAGTGAGCTTGAGTAAATGAATGGTGAAACAAGGTTTAGGAGAGATAACAAAAAGAAAAATATATTAAGAGCTACAATGGATAGGATATTTTGGAAAGCCACTATCGCCTACGTCGTGAAGGGCCACGTCACATATAAGTGTAGAACGTCAACATTTTGAATATGTTATTTCCTCGTCGAGGTAGATGTGCTATCCATTTTAGTTCTTAATGTTGTTGAAAGCCCTTAACTGATGTGTTTTCTGTTAATTATCTTTTTTTGTAATTCTGTTGAGCCAGTCTACGAACTCTACGAAGATCCCTAAAGAAGAAAGCATGACCTACTTAGTAAGCTTGAGTAAGTGAATGACGGATAGATAACAAAAAGAAAAATATATTAAGAGCTACAATGGATAGGACATTTTGGAGAGCCACTATCGCCTACGTCGTGAACGGCCATGTCACATAGAATTTGAAGAAGTGTAGAACGTTAACCTTTTGAATATGTCATTATTTCCTAGTGGAGGTAGTTGTGCTATCCATTTAAGTTCTTAATGGTGTTGAAAGCCTATACTGATGTGTTTTCTGTTATTTATCCTTTATGCGATTCTGTTGAGCCAGTCTACGAGCCCTAAAGAAGAATGATATTCTCTATGACCTACGGGCGTTCCTCTAGAATATATCCGACTCTCGTCCCTAGCTTCCTCCATAGATTTCGTTTCTCTATCGCGTTAGAAACATTAGAGGTCCCTATCGCTATTAGAGCCACAGCCGGAGTAGATGTTTCAGTAGTTTCCGTCACTAGTGTATCTTACTGTGTACTTTTGTTCTGCCCTACACCGCCCAGTTTAAAGTTTTCCTTTTCCTAAAGTGTTTGCCAACCAAAGGTAGAGGTCTAAGTTTTCCCCGCTATTTAACCCATAGTAGGTGCTGCATGAGATGGATTCATATATTTCTCCTGGGTAATTTTTGCGGAAGTGGACTCAAGGAACCTCCTTTACATTCCCGGAGCTCATAACAGATACGATTCATGCACATCCTTTCATAGATTAGCAACGAAAGAAAGGCCTATTGCACATTGATTGCATCCAAAACGACAAGGTAAAGATGCGTTGATTCATGTCTTCTGTGTCTTTTATTTCTTTCTTTCCATAAAAATGGATTAGCCAGATTCAATATTCTCTCGTATTACTTTTGGTTTGAATGACTGGATCTTATTTAAGTGATATGATTAATATTTAAATCCAGAAAATACTTTTAAAACTCTAGGACAGAATTTGGATAAGCATTCTCTTATTTTGCAGGATCCAATTCCTGTCTTATTTTAGCCTTTTATGCTACATATCCTAACCAGCCCTGTTTATATTTATCTATTTCCGTCTTTGCCTCTCTCTGTCTATATATATATATATGTGTGTGTGTGTGTGTGTTTGTGTGTGTGTGTTTGTGTGTGTATGTATATATATATATATACACATGTATATATTTATATATATATATATATATATATATATATATATATATATATATATATATATATTATATGTGTGTGTTCGTGTGTGTGTATATTTGTGTGTATATATATCTGTTCATGTCTTTCCTCTCTTTCTATATCTATATATTTTTGCCTTTTACATTAACTGTCTATATCTATCTATTTCTGCCGTTGTCTTCTCTCTCTCTCTCTCCCACTTTATATCTATTTATCTTTGCCACTCTCTCTCTGTCTATATCGATCTATTTCCGTCTTTTGACGCTCTCTTTCTATAGATATCTTTTTCCGTCTTTACATTACTTTGTCTATATCAATCTATTTCCAATTTTTCCCTCTGTTTCTCTCTATCTTTTTCCATCTTTGTCTCTCTCTCTCTCTCTCTCTCTCTCTCTATATATATATATATATATATATATATATATATATATATATATCTGCGTCTTTGATTTACTCTCTTATTATTTTATCGATTTCCTTCTTTGCACATGTGTGTCTGTAGCTTTTTGTTTTCGTTTTTGGCCCTCTCTGTCTATATCTAACTCTTTCCCACTCGCTGTCTATATATCTATCTATTTCAGTCTTTGCATTTCTCTATTTATATCGACCTATTTTCATTCTTTGATTATGCCTCCTATCTATATTTGATTTCCTATAGTCAACTGCCTCATCTTTATCTCTGACTTGTTAACATTTTATTATCTCCCGTCTTGGCTATGAGATCATTGATTTCAATCGAATTGTTCACCTATGAGTCATCCATTCATCTACATAGACATTTTAGTGATAATATTCATTCATCATTAAGAACTTGTTATTGTTTATACTACTGTTGTATTTCATTTAATATTTGACAAGCCAGGACATTCAATGAAAACTTATATTTTAGATCAGAGACTTTATTCTCTTTTCTAGACATCATTGTCCTAATAAAAAAAAATGTTTTTGACTTCAGATATAAGAATGGTTATTGTGAAATTCCCCAGGAAAAACAGAAAACAAATAGATTGTTATTACTAGACAAGCAATAGTAAAAAATATTAGAAATTAAACGGAATCTGGCAAATAATTTTCATCATTTTAAATGCATCGGTAGACAAAAATATAGAAAATAAAGACAATGGACACAGACGAAATTATCTATCTATCTATCTATCTATCTATCTATCTATCTATTTCTCTCTCAGATCAGATATAGATATGAATCCGACAATATATGAATCCGACAAATATATATATATATATATATATATATATATATATATATATATATATATGATTTAAATTTAAAAAAAAAACAAAAAAAACAGACAACCATAAGGGTCCATTGATTATATTTTATTTCCACAGAAAAATTATTTTTCCTCGTTCCTCCGATCACATTTCCAAGCATAAAAAATGGTTTAAAGTTTTAAAATATTATTTATTGTGTTAGTGATAAAGTTCTTATATTTGTCAGAAAATAAGTCATTTCCTTGTAGCTGTTTCCCCAAGATGAAATGAAATAAAAGTAAATGTGATATCGTATTGTGTGTGCATAAGAAAGAAGAGAAAAGAGAAAATCTGGTGGAAAGTGTAAGTGTCCTGTAGCTTGGTGAGGAAGACAGGTGAATGTGTAAGTGAAAATCGTTTAAGTAGAGCGTCGTGACCAGTTACCGGTTGTCTCCCCTTCTTTTTTTCTGTTTGGAAACTTTGCTTGAATACACTCCAAAGAGATCACGAAGCATCGTTTTTTTTTTTTTTTTTTAATTATTGTTCGCGGGAACGCGAGTCGTTGGTTGAAAAATGTTAAATATTTCTTCTCGAAGCAATATTTTTGTTGTGAGACCGTAACATACCTACAACATGGACTCTTCCGGGATTATATAAAGTCTGCGATATAACACTCTAGGAGAAGAAGAGGAGAGAGAGAGAGAGAGTATTCTAATACCGTAGTATCAGCCGCGTACGACTACCAATATTGGACACTAGCACATAGTAAGATCCGCTTACACTTACACTATCTTTGTAACCTTTTTGTTTAACATATCTTTCTTACCTCTAATCCGTGTTTCCCTTCCGTGGTCCCAACTTTGGGCCCACATCAATTTTTTAACCGGAAAAATGCTCGATCATTCAAAAGAGAAACCATTTTTTAGTCATTTGGTTGTTAACTGTTTGTTGTTTATTTCCGTCTTTGAACCACACGTATGTTTCAGCTTCATGTTTTTTTTTTGTTTTTTTTTTCGCAAAGTATACCAATACTTCTTTTAACTAGAGACTAATGACATCAACACACAGTTATATTATCTTATCACTGATTTCTCACGTTATTTCATGATGGTTGTCAAGAACTTACTTATACATCGACATAAATATTTGCCCTTTTCATGAAGTTTAATGACTGACTCATCGCTGAAGAAACGATTTTCATCTACGTCGCTCCGTGCCGCGTACGACTTTGAAATGTTTTACGATTCTCCAAAAGATGGATGGCCAGGAAATTAACCTGACTTCAGTCGCGTCCAGATTCTAGACACCACCATTAACCAGTCTGTTGTAAATATCCTCTTGGTATTGTCCGAAATAACAATGTCAGTTTCAACAGCATTTGACACGGGTGATTGAGGAATGATGTTAAGAACTCGCCAGAAGTGTCCTTCGTTCTTCTAAACTCTATTGGAATTGTTTGTTTGTTTAGTGGAATATCAACGCATTATGGTTCATTTAATGTGGACATTTAAATTTCTTGGGAGCATTGCTAATTTCCTTTAAAAGATATTGCTGGTAATATTTATTTTCCTTACAGAGATTTATTGCTAGTAATTTTTTTTTTTACTTTGAAAATTTATTGCTAGTATTTTACTATAAAGATTTTTATACTTTCATAGTATTTTAACTCCAGTTCGCGGGTTAGCTATTTGTCCGTAGCTGAGAAACTAATTGGTGCAACCACGCCGAAGCTGTAGCAATAACAATTAACAATTTGCAATTAAGCAATTAAGATGTGGTTCGAGCTGGCCAAAACCTCCCGATCTAAGGACTTGTTGCCGGGTTTATATTATCGTCATACCCAGGACGTTTGTAGGAATTATTAGTTTCTGGTGGCAAATCAGTATTCAAGTGTAGAAGGTAAGGTTGCATTAGTGTTTCTTGCAAAAAAAGGCTGCTTTATTATATTTCCTTTCCTTTAATGGATTTCCTTAAATATTCTTTTGGACACAGAACTATATTTCAGTTTTTTATGATGTTTTTTTTACAAAAAAAAAGGTATCATTAGATTCGTGCAGGTGAAGTTATTTTTTTTTAGATTAATGTCAGTGGTTCCGGGTGTTGAAAACCCAAAACGCTTAATGATCGTCGGCTGAAAACATCACTGATTATCTGTGCCTCAAACCGATTGTTATAGTGTAGTTTCACAGTGGAGGCTTGTATTTCACTAAGTCGGCCCTAAAAAGTTTCGACGTACAAAACGTTAGGAACTTGATATAATAGTTAATGACGCAGCAATCTAGTTGTGGTGGCTGATACTTTAATGTCCGACATCGACTGACTGACCAACTCCCTGAGCGACTGCTACTGCTCGTTACTATTACTACTCCTTATCATAGGTGGGAGAGTCTATAAACAATAGAATAGGTGTCTTCCAGTATAACACCGATGTATTTCACAAACGCAATGCAAGCCGAACAAGATATCCAAAGTAGAAGAAGACTGAAAGGGAGAAGAAAGAAGTGAATATTACGAGGATATGGAGGATAGATAACGATTAGATCTGAACCAAGAGATTTTAGTGCCAGCGAAAACATCCACGCGCGTATTTGTTCGACAAAGGGCGATTTTTTGGATGAAATTCCCTGGGGAAGAGGTTTTATTCTTACCAATCGAATATGTAAAAAATGAGGATGATTCGACTCACCTGTAAGTGGCTTAAATTGTGACACGAAAGAATGGTCCATTGTAAGTATTTAAAGTGTTGTTAATACATGCATCTTGATATAAAAATAGTTTATTCTGAAACGCACTTCAGAATGGAATTCTTTACGCTTTGTCAACAATCGGTAGCGGCACTGACATTACTTAAAAATAAATCAAATTATTGCGAATTAGGAAGAAGAGGAAATCACAGGATAATATATTAATATTGTTATTTCAGTAATTTTTGTTTTTGTTGTTGTTATTATTAATATCATTATTACTAGTTTTAAGCCTTAAAAGTTTCAGGGTGTCCTTATTTTAATATCCTGATGAATCTTACTTCTTCAATTCGATTATGAATCCACTTACTGATATAAAAATAGAAGCCTACTGCTACTCGAGATTCACAACAATCTTTTCATTTTTTTTAACAGCGAAGAATAAATTCTAATGATGTCTTACATTTAAGTATGCACCATAGAACTGACCTTACGTAAATATTTTTTCTAGAACCAAATTCCAAATTGTTGATGCATTTACTCTTGTTTATAATTCTAGAAAACGCAGGGCAAACTGGAAACCGAATTCTTGTGCATAAAAAACATACTGCATGATTATTAAATAAGTATTTGCTATTTCAGCCATTAAATTGTTTTCAGATAATGGGAGTATTTTGTATGTTAAATAATAAAATTTTAAATTGTTCTAAAAATATTAATAAAAAAATCTTGTACTAAGCTACGCATCCTATTAAAATCTTCTTAGTACCCCCTTGCCTGTTTTCACGTCTCTCGAAAATTTCGTTTCGATTTGTCAACATATGGCTATTTTAGAGGGTTTGACGGACGGACAAACTAACGGAAATCATAGAATTTTATATGTAGATTTATCGTTATGGTTTTCCTCACAAAAATAAATGTCTCTTTTATCCAGTTGCTGTAATAGATAACACAAATGGCGGACTACCAGACAGTCGCCATAATCTTCCGTAGGTGCAATTTCGTTTTTGGAAAGCGTTAGGTTGGTTCGTCATGATCAGCTCAGTGATCTGATCATTTATGATTGATATAAAGGATGCATTTCTTATCACAAGCCACTATTCAACCAAGTAAAGGACTATTTGGATTTCGTAGATGGTGCATCAAGCAAACTACAAGACCTCGAAATATTTGACGTTCACTGAGTTCATATGGAACCAATGTATCGAGTTTCTTTGCCAATTTTATCTAGAAGGTTTTAGATCATTAAAATGCTGACTCCTATTATCTGATTTATTTCTCATGCACATTATCATGGCTTTTGTTCGACAATTCTTTTGCAGATCGACGCCTTATGAGAGCTTGAACTTTCAGACTCGTTTCCCCACTGCGCAAATTCACATCCCAGCGTTGTACTCACCGATCACATGTTGCTCCGTCACCCCATCTAGTTTTAATATCTTCAGCTACGTAAGATGTGTTTTAACCAACCCGTTCAGAACCAATGAAAATATATCAGGTCATCCCATAAGTTCTGTCCGAATTTTGAATAAAGAAAACAAGTGACCAAATGTTACATTTAGTTACAAATTCAATCAACAATGTATTTTCCCTGATTATCTATGACTTCCTTCCATCTATTAACAAGCTTACTAATTCCATTGTTGTAAAATTCCTTTGGCTTTGATTTGAAGAACTCACAAATGTCAGTTTTAACCTCTTCCTGTGTTACAAAAGCTGTTTCTTCAAAAATTATTCTGTAAGCTACGAAACAAATAGTAGTCTGAAGGAGGAAGATCGGGAGAATAAGGTGGATGAGGAATTTTCTCCCAACCAAGTTCTTCGATGTTTTGTGACGTGATTCTTGCTGTGTGGGGTCGTGCACTGTTCTGATGAGACATCATCTTTTTTCGATTCACTTAGGCAGGTCTTTTTTCCTTAAAGCTTGGTTCAAACGCTCTAATTGCTGACAGTATATTTGAGCATTAATTGCTGCTTTGAATTCAAAGTGGATTATTCCTTGGTGATCCCACCAGATTGAAAGAACATTTTGCCCATGAAGTTCTCTTCTCGGCTGTGGTTGGGGTCTTTCCCCTTTACCAAGCCACTGTCTACGACGCTTAACATTTCGATAAAAGATCCATTTTTCGTTGCCAGTCACAAATCTATCCAAAAAAGGTGAAACAAGTTGGCGAGAATGGAGAGAAAGCAGATGTCAACTCGGGATTTCAGGTTGCTTTATGACAATTCATTAGTCACCCATTTTCCAAGTTTAGGAACTTTTCCAAGATTTTGAAAATGACGATGAACAATTGTATGGTTTGAACTGAGAATCACTGCCAATTCCTCAACTGATAAAGCAGGATTTTCTTCAAGAGCTGCTTCAAGAAGCTTTTCATTCAACTCAACTGGACGTCCGGTTCGATCTTCATCATCAAGGGTGAAATCTCCACCACTGAATTTTGCAACCATCTTCTGTAAGTTCTTTCATTCACACATTCCACTACATAAACTGAGTGAATGTTTCTAGCCGCTTCAGCTGCTGAGTTTCCTTTCTTGAACTCATAAAGCATTATGTGCATCAAATGATTCTTGGGTACTTCCATGTTAGCAGGGTTTTAATCAAACAAAATTTAATTTTATTGTTCTCTGAAATAAAATTCGATCAGTTTAAATGCATCTAAACATAAAAAATAATGTTCAGCTCCATTAGACATTATAAAATACTTTTTAAATTTTGTTCATTTTAACAAATTTAAAATTCGAACAGAACTTATGTGAAGACATGCTACCTACAGTGTAGACCTTGGAACAATAACGATTAAGCTGTGGTTCCAGCTCCTCAAAACCTCCCGACCTGAGGACTTGATGCCGAGTATATATTATCGTCATAACCAGGGAAAAAAAGAAATCTTAATTTGACGTTCACTGGCTAAAAAGAAAGAAAGAAGAAAAAATACAGAAACAAAAAATGAGGGAATAATGAAAACGAATGAATTAAAAAGGAAAAAAAGAAAAGGAAAGACATTAATAAACATGGAAAAGAAACAAGATGAAAGTCTACTTCTTTTTTAGCCATGCAATGAAAGTAAACACATTTCTTCTATTTTCATACACAAGATGAGAAGTAGGTAATGTTAAAGATCGATATAATATTAATAAGGTGCACTTATTATAACAATATATATGAATATAATGAAAGGCATTATTTTTAGATAGGAAATTATTTTCCGAAAAACTTTTTACATAAGATTCCAAAACTCGTACGAGATATTAAGACGTTGAACACAACAAAACATATTTCAAAAACCTACAAATTTAATGAGTCATGCTTACATGTAATGCTAAGTAAGGGAAATTTTAACATGGCTACCGTGGTTCAGACGTCTATCATTGCTGGATAGCTGACATTTGGGAAATTATGTAAGAGAAATTGAGGTTAAGTAAATATACTGCTTCAGGTTTCTTCATTTCTAAGCTGGGATGAAAATATACGTTTGGAGAATGAAAAGAGTTTTAATAAAATAAATATTACTAGCCGAAAACCCGTTTTGCAAATATTTTTTATTCATATTTCTTTTATAATTAAAGGGGTTTAAATAAATAAATAAAAATTCTGTCTTTCCACGCGATCAAAGCAGAATAGACTATTATTTATGAGATATTGGCAGGGGGTAACGGTCGTGCTAATTGATGGAGGGTAAAAGAATAATTTTAATAAGATAATGATAACGACAGCAGCAGCAATAATAATAACTAGCCGAAAACCTCTCTTGCAAACATATTTTTAAATAAATTTATTTATATGTAAGGGTCTACAAATGAAAAGATTTGAAACTGAAAACTTTTCCATTTCAGTGGAACAGAAGTTAAAAACTTCCATCTATTGATTTTTTTGAAATCGTGAAGAAAATTATAAGTAGAATTTTAAAAGAAATAAAAATGAAATGGAGAAAATAAAAGAATCCATATTATCCACAAAGAATCCCAAATATCTTAAATAAAAATAAACCAGAATATCATAGATATATAGGGTGGAATTAGTATAAAAATAGGTTGGCTAAGAAGAGGAAAGAAAAGATACAGACAGGAAAAAAAGGGTGAATAATGAAAACGAAAGAATTAAAAAAGAAAGGAAAAAAGAAAAGAAAAGCAGAAAGAAAAGAATCGATAAAGAAAGAACCATTGAAAAGGATATACCAAAAGGAAAGAAAAAGAATTAAAAAAAGTAGATAAGACAATCATAAACATGGAAAAGAAACAGAATGAAAGTTAGCAAAAAAAAAAAAAAAAAGGAATAGAAAAAAAATGAAAGAAAAACTTATAAAACAAATTCGATTAATGGAAAAAAAAAGACCATAGAATATATGAACTTAATGTAATGTTTCAGTTTAATAAAACTTCATTAGGGATCAAGATACAAACGATAAAATCTTTAATAAAGTGACATATTTTAGACTGAAATCTGTTCCCTACTTCTTTTTCAGCCTATCATTTGGTCGGATTCCTATCCATATTTGATTGATCTATCTATCTATCTATCTATCTATCTATCTATCTATCTATCTATCTATCTCAGCCTATTTATCTATCCCGATGTCTCCCTATTACAGTAGGTCTCTCTCTCTCTCTCTCTCTCTCTCTCTCTCTCTATCTACCTATCTATCTATCTATTTATCTATCTATGTATCTCACCCTATTTATCTATCCCGATGTCTTCCTATGCCGGAAGCTTTTTTTATCTATCTAACTATCTATAGAGAGATAAAAAAAAACAACTTCTGGCATATCTATCTATCTATCTATCTATCTATCTATCTATCTATCTATCTATCTATCCTGATATCTGTCTATACAAGTAGGTTTCTTACTATCTATCTATCTATCTATCTATCTATCTATCTATCTATCTATCTATCTTTGATTTTCTTACTGAAACCAAGTAGTGTATGTGATGTCAATTCCGTGTATTCACACGGTCAAAACGAAATAGTCTATTATTTAAAATTTATTATCAGGGCGTAACGGACATGCAAACCAAACTAAGGAACAAACTAACGAGATAGGGAGAAGCAGAATTGTAAAAGTTTTTTTTTTTTTTTTTTTTAAAGAGCAACATTAATCAAGACAAAATAAATATTAAAATATAATGTGAATCAGAAATAAAAATAAGTTGAGTCGTTTCCGTTAATTTAAGAGGCATATGCAATCATAAAATTCCCAACCATACGTAGCAGTTAAGAAAACATTTGTCTTAACCTAACATCTCTTAGTATTTACATGTCACTGTCTGCGAGGCAGTGGATTCATGAATAAATAAACACCATCCGCCATATCCCACTGACCTTGCACCAACCGATAATTATAGTTTTTGATGGCTGCATGTCATTTAGATAAGAAACACTTTATTGAGAACTAGATTCAAAACTTTGTTGAAAACATATGTCCCACCAAAACCTGCAGAATCCTACTAAAATATCTGCATCAAACGCAACAATTCATAATTTGAAATACATAATTGAATAAAGTATACTTCATTTTTATATTAATAAAATGGATAATTAACAGAAATTAACAGAATTGTTAATAGCTTATCCTCCAAAAAATACGTTTATTAATACTAGCCGGAGAGCCGAGTTGGAAATTCATTTAAAATCATTACATCCACTTACGGACTAATAACCTTGGGAAAGCTATGAATCCTCTTCTTCTTCCACCAGCTATGGGTAAATAGCAAGACAGCCCGGTTTTATAGCCTTAGATGGCAAGTGGTTTACTGCCGAAAGAAATGGCAATACATGATCGCATAAGCCTGTATCACGCATGGCACATAACTGACTGATATACAAGTAAAGAATAACTTGTTTGAAGAAAAATAAAGCGCAAAGCAAACCAGACTTGAAAAAAATACTAGATAGCTCAGTCGGTAAAAACGGGTCATTTTAAGTGGCAGTGATCATATAGAAAAATTCTTCAACCAGCGATTATGAAACAGGCATTGTTGTCATCAAGGATCTTCAATGAACGTATCCCCTTTTCGTTGATACCTGAAGAAATATTATTATTATTATTATTATTATTATTATTATTGTTATTGTTATTTTGCATTTCTCGCCTAATTTAGCGTGTTCGAAGTTATTTTAAATTTCTTCTTATTGAACGCCAGTCTGTGCAAACTATTTTCAAAACAGCAGAATTCAAACCTGGTTATTAATTAATGAGCCTTATAATCAGAGAAATATTGAGGCTTGGGTTACATATCTCCAAAGACAATATTTTCCTTATTCGAGTTTCAACACAAAAGTGTTTTTCTATTGGCACTTAATATCCGTGTTTACATAATAAGATTCAAGTTTTGGAAGTTAATGATATTTTCATCTTAACAAATGATTGAAAACATGGTGTCCTTTTCTGTTTTAATTTTTGGTTTGAGGAGTTATCATATTTACACTATTGATTTCATCTTTTGTTGTTAGCACAACGTTTCGACCGCTTTAATCTCCGGCTTCCATCAGGAAATTTCGAACTGAATCTATCTGGATCTTTGGTGACATAGAGACTGGGATTTCAATTCCTGGACCAGGCAGTGAGTACATGAACTCATTGTAAACAGGGCGATCAATATCTGAGCATAAGTAATATAATATACATACATACATATATATATATATATATATATATATATATATATATATATATATATATATATATATATATATATATATATATATCGCTGCCTGGTCCAGGAATTGAAATCTCAGTCACCAAATATCCTGATAGATTCAAGTCAGAATCCCCTTTGCATTACCTGGATCAACATACACCTGATAAAAGCCAGAGATTAATGCGGTCGAAACGTTGTGCTAACAATATATATATATATATATATATATATATATATATATATATATATATATATATATTAAAAGAAGAGGGAAAAAAACTAAAGTTTTTAGTTGTAATGTGGATTTTAAAAAAAATATATTATGATTTATTTTCCATAAATTTGCTACACGGGTTTCGGTCTCGCGACCTTCATTAGGCAAAGTGTGGCGCGAGATGGAACTACTATATCCTCTTCCTTGATATATATATATATATATATATATATATATATATATGTATATATGTGTGTATATATATGTGTATAAAGTTGATGAGATATCTATAGACATCTGTTGTGAAAGGAGAACATTCTATACGCGTTGATTCAGTTCGGAATTCCCTGTAGTTTACAAGATCACCATGAATTTGATGAAGTTCGGTGAGCACAACGGCCGTAACCTTGTGATTATTACAACGAAGATGAGGAAAATTGTCCGCATGTAAATAGTTTGAATAAGAAATAACCTATTTTCTGAATATTATTTAGTATTTTTTATTGTGGGAATAGGTCGTAACATTTCGCATTTCTTTGGTCTTTTTTGGTATTTCTTTTCTTTATTTTTCTTTTCTTTCGAGATACCTACTGGCTAACAATATTTGACTTGATTTAATCCACACAATAATTCAGAGATAACAGATCATAGAAATCGTCACAGGGTAAAATCAAAAAAAGTTTTTTTTAAATATACCAGAACATGGAAAAAGAAAACTGAAGATATCGAAAAGGAAACTTTTAATATTATAAGTTTGTATTTTTCAGCGCACCCACGTCGCTACCGAACGTGACACAAGGCCGACATTTAAAGTGAGTTTAATGGCGATACCTTGGAAAAATTGCCCAAGCCTTCTCGGCACTTCCCCGTTTGGAGACCCTTCTGGTCCCAGGCAATAAACCCAGCTTCATTCCGCAGGAGAGATACTACTTAGCGGGAAGCCCCCACCCCACCCGCATCGGCCCAGGTACTTATAATATAAAAAGTAACTGAAATTAGGATGGACGTAACTGATACAAACATAAAAAAGGCAGATATCTCGCTGCATGAATGAATAAAAATAAGCCATAAGATTAAAAATGTCACGTTTTCATATCTCTCACTCTCTCTCTCTCTCTCTCTCTCTCTCTCTCTCTATATATATATATATATATATATATATATATATATATATATATATGAGTTAAATAAGCAGCCTATTTTATTTGCTTTTCGCGAAATCTGGTAAATAATCGGAAAAGAATACTGATATTGCTTCGAGAAAAAGAAGTAATATAGCAGAGAATAATAATAGATTTTACCCCAAGCGAAGAAATTGAAAAAAAGAGAAGATGCAATAGTATTTTGCTTATAGCCAAGAGCTAACAAACTGCAAAATATGTATGTATTTTTTGTATTCAAAACAGCAAATAAGTTCATAAAATCAAAAGCTAACAATATTTGCGATGGTTTTATTCGTGAGATATGATGTGCAAGTTATTTGAGATGTAGGTAAAATTTAGGTCAATAACTGCATACTTTTCAATATTTATGAATCATGATATTAATATGACAACATCATGATGAAATACCAGTTCTCGTATGAACATGGAAATTGCACTTGGTCAGTACCTAGATGTGTAATCGTTTGGAAATACCAGCTTGGGTGTATGGGTATTGAAATGGCATTCATATTTGGAGAGCTGAGATCCACTTTCTACTGGGTTCATTATATTCACGCAAATACCATATGAAAATGTATGTAACTGTCTCTTTTACCCCCAGCTATGAGTTAATTAGCAAATTTTGTATCGCTAAAATCGACATCAATTTTTTGAAAAAAAAAAAGCATACCATGCATGAAAAAGGCAAACTTGCTGAAAATATTTATCCTCAAAATGTTTATCTTATTTTTAGGATGAAAAGACATAAGTATTATTTGATTATTTTATTATATTTTTTAATACTTTCTAGCCTGTTCGAAATTATGGTTAAAAATCTTTACTAACGTCAGTGGGTCAAAAATTTCTATGAGTTTTAGCGCCTTTTTTTTTTCTGGTACAAAGCCCATTGATTTGGAAATTCTTGGAAAGGTTAAATGAAACATTCTGGACTAATTTGCGAATAAATTAAATTATTTCTGCATTTTCTTTAAAATCTTGGCAAAAAATATATTTTTTCTGCATCAGTTAGCCCGACTTAATTAATTTTTTTTGAAATTTCAAGAAAGTTTTTTCAGTAGTTGATATCAGGATACCTGTGGAGAATATAAATAATCATTTTTTTTTCAAACAGTCATACATTTCCTGAAAATCTGCTCCGTATCTTAAATAAAAAGAAATCCAATAAAACTGTGACATTTATTGTTTAATTACATTTATAAATTAGATATATTAAGGACGCAATTGTCTTAAGAAAAAAAATATGAACAATGAATTTTTACAAGAATTGTTTACATTTTTTTCATTTTAATTTTAAAAAATGCACAACATTGTCAGAAAATAAGAGCGATGACTATAGGAAATTTAAATTCACCATTCCTAAAATTCGATTACGGAAACATTTTTAAAATTACTGAGGACTTAAAAATTATATAAAAAAGCGCTCACTTCATTTTCTCAAATAATGATTTACAGATAAATCTCCATAGAACAACAATAAACTGTCATCATCTTGTCAAATACACAAACCTGACGACTGACGGTTAAAATCACAGCTAGTGTCCGTTATAAAAATACATTTCAAACATTTTAAGCTTAAAGTAAAAAATATTTTTTTCAAATCAGATTAATTATACTTCAAATCAGCTAATATTCCTCAAATAACGTTTCATAAAAGTATATTTAATTTTGGGGAGATTATGTAACAAAGAGAATTACATTGCAATAACAGGTGACTAAAAACGGGCGATAATCAACTATTTGAGCAACAAAAAAAATGAAAATCGATTCCAATCAATTTAATCTCTTTTTTAAAAAAAAAATCAAATTTATTTTGTCTAGTGTATGTAAATGTTTTTTTTTTTTCTTTTTTAAACATTATACTAGCAAAATGCCTTGTTGAAAAATTTTTGACACCATTAACTTGGTCTTCTCGGGTCACGTTCCTTCATCCGTTTTTTTTCCCTTTATTGCTGGACAGAAGAGTTAAAGCAAAAATCGAAAAGATAAGATAAGCTTAACATTAGCCATTCTTTCTAAAACGTTACTAACTTTCAGATTTTTTTTTTCAAGGAAAACAATTTATTTTTTACTGTCAAGTCAGTCCTTAGTTTCTTAGCATCCTTCTTTCTTTCCTTCTTTCTTTCTTTCTCTCTTTCTTTCTTTCCTTCTTTTTTATTTCTTTCTTTCTTTCTTTCTTTCTCTCCTTCTTTCTTTCTTTCTTTCTTTTTTTCTCTCCTTTCTTTCTTTCTTTCTTTTTTTGCTTCTTTCTTTCTTTCCTTCTTTCTTTCTTTCTTTATTTCTTACTTTCTTTATCTCCTTCTTTCTTTCTTTCTTTCTTTCTTTCTTTCTTTCTTCTTTCTCTCCTTCTTTCTTTCCTTCTTTCTTTCTCTCCTTCTTTCTTTCCCTCTTTCTTTCTTTCTTTCTCTCCTTTCTTTCTCTCCTTCTTTCTTTCTTTCTTTCTTTCTTTCTTTCTTTCTCTCCTTTTTTTCCTTTTTCTTTCTTTCTCTCCTTCTTTCTTTCTTTCTTTCTTTCTTTCCTTCTTTCTTTCTTTCTTTCTTTCTTTCTTTCTTTCTTTCTTTCTCTCCTTCTTTCTTTCTTTCTTTCTTTCTTTCTTTCTTTCTTTCATTCTTTCTTTCTTTTCTTTCTTTCTTTCTTTTCTCCCTTTTTCCTTTTTCTTTTCTTTTTCTTTCTTTCTCTCCTTCTTTCTTTCTTTCTTTCTTTCCTTCTTTCTTTCTTTCTTTCTCTCCTTCTTTCTTTCTTTCTTTCTTTCTTTCTTTCTTTCTTTCTTTCTTTCCTTTTTCCTTTTTCTTTCTTTTTTCTTTCTTTCTCTCCTTTTTTCCTTTTTTCTTTCTTTTTTCTTTCTTTCTCTCCTTCTTTCTTTCTTTCTTTCTTTCCTTCTTTCTTTCTTTCTTTCTTTCTTTCTTTCTCTCCTTCTTTCTTTCTTTCTTTCTTTCTTTCTTTCTTTCTTTTCTTTTTTTTCTTTCTTTTTTCTTTCTTTCTCTCCTTCTTTCTTTTTTCTTTCTTTCTTTCTTTCTTTTTTTCTTTCTATCTTTCTTTCTTTCTTTCTGTCTCGTGTAATAATTGTGTTTTACTTATTATTTCTTTATTTTTATTTCTTTTTTACTGTCATATCAATGCTTACTTTGTTAGAATTTCTTTCTTCCTTTTATCGTTAATAATTGTTTAATTTTTTTTTAACATGTGAAAAGTCACGAGAAGTTTATTTATTGAAAAAGTTTTGAAGTTTCTTTTGGAAATAAAAAAGAGTATAGTTCTTACTGGAAACAGTTAATTTATTTCTTTCAATTGAATTTAAAAGCTTCAAGAAAACCTTTTCATTTTTAAAAATTCATTTTAAAACTCACAAATTAGTGGAGATACCTACAAGAAAACATTATTTTCTCCCACACCAAAAATAATTCTTACAATCTAAAATGAATTTTCTGGCTTTAAATAAAATGTAAAGGGTTGATAAGCCGTAAAAAAGAATCAATCAATCGAATCCAACGCAACATAATATATATTAGATAGGAAAGACGAAGAAAGATTTTAAATATTTCAGGTCTTATCGACAGCTTATAATTTATTCCAACTCCTGTTTAAACACTGTTAGAATTGCGCTGAAAAGAAAATCAATGTAAAATAAAATGATTCCTCTTGCTCTTGAAAGAATTATATTCGTTCAAGACACTGGCTCTCCACAATTTCCCAGTCTTATAGATTTTAGTAACATTTGTATTTTCAATATCCTTCCCAGCCCATATTTGCCATCAATTTTTCCACAATCTCTCTAGGAAATTGACTCATTATATTCTCTCTCCATTATCTTCCAGATGTACTGTGACTTCAAAATCTTCCAAGGTCTTCCTGATCCCATGTTGAAAAAAATCAACTTTCCCCTTCTGATTTTAATCATAAACGTGATTTTTGTTTTCATTTGCTGTACAACTTCATAATTATTCACATATTCAGTCCATGGTATTCTTATTGTCCTGCTGTAAAGCCAGATATTTCTTGTCTTAAATTTTCTTCACTATCAATAACGAGATTTGCAAGCATAACTGGAAGAGCGGCTATCAGATAATGCATAAACGTGGCAATTATTGAACCCACAACTCTTTAGATTAAGTCATTGGATTACTTCAATCAACGCTTTTATCGACTGAGCCATGCGTCTTAACTGAAACTGAGATATCCAGGAAAGCCATGGCATGTTGAACTAGAACAATCTGTCCTCGTGGTTTAAATAAACGTTTTGGTTCGATATCCCAGCGTATACAACCTGAAGAAGCCGTATGGCTAAAACTTCATGAATATGGCAATAAAGATTAGTTGACTTAGACTTTGAAAGACATCCTTCCCTATTTCTGTTCCATATCGGATTTCCATCCACCTTTGAGATAATTGCTAAAAGAGAACGAAATTGAACAAAACTTAGAGTTTATAAACCTCGACAAAAAATGCCAGCGATAACTTTAACAATATAAAATACTGTGAACGTAATAATTCTAGTAAAAGAATATGCACAGTGATTGTATATGACGTTTCGATAACAGCATTTCAGTTGTTACTTACTACGAACTTTTAAAATTACTACATTTAGCGTTTATCAATTAGCCATATTTATTAAATGAGTGAAGCTTTGCTATATATAAAGTTGCGAATATAAAAAAAAAGTTAAACGAATATTCATAAATTCACACTTGGGAAGGGTGTTTTCATATCTTTAAATACCGCACAATGAAATTCTGTGAATATTACTGGCAAACGTCTTTTAGAAGCATTTGCAATGAAGAAACTATTCGATATAAAATGAATGTTTGATGTTATTTCAGGCTTAATGCGTAATATATCCGTGGATAGATCAATAAGTAAAAAGTATAATGACAAAAGTACATGTTATACAACAGATATTTATTTTTAAATCTATATCCATACAAAAGTCAATATGTCTGTAACATAATGACGAAAATAATTTATTCAAAAAATATCAGTTTTTCAAAAAATATATTCTCGGATAGATCAGTATGCCTGAAGTCATTTATTTTTAATATCGTTTCCGTGATGCCAGACACTAAACGGAGTGGGTAACTGAATGAAGTTGTCGAAAAGGCATTTAAGGCCGTAGTAAAAGTTGCATATTATGAATGTTGTGATTGGGAAAGCATCCTATCAGGATTTATGGGTAAGGAATTGATTTGAACTTCTTCTTTACCAATGGAATATGAAGGAAATGCGGACAAGTTGAGTGTATCTACGTGACGTGTCGCGTCCAAGTTGTGGAGGTTTGTACTGCTGGAACCAAGGGATGTGGTTTGGCAAAATGTCTGGCATGTAAATCCAATAGATTAGCAAGGAGCTAGTAATGTCTCGTTTTTGGAATAGGGGTTGCAGGATGGATATTCCTCATTTACAATGTCGCGCAAACGTTTTTGAACTCGATCGATCTCCAGTTCAGATGTCGTAGTATCTTCTGTGATGCCTGCATTGATCTCATAAGTTTCAAAGGATTGACCATTGAAAAAGATCTCTAAGGGCCCACTCGATATGAAGGATTAAACATTGATAGACTATTCCATAAATGGAGAGGCTTGGCAACCCCTCACTATGACACACACAGTCAAAAAGCCTTCGAGATATTTAAGGCGATCGAACTAGTTATCAAGCGCTTTACTGTTTTTATCCGTAATAGTAGTTATACCATCAGCAGTAGACATAACTGAGCTTAATGTATACTATTTGTCGATCAGGAAGTTGAGGTGATCGTCAACATTCTTTTCATTATTGTTTATTTGATACAACAATTTTTTAAATAGCAACAGTTTTTCCAATAATTTGGACCTATTTTAAATGTGAATGAAGTTTAAGCGTCTAATTTTTTTTTTCTTTTTCTTTTGGCGGACATTTGGGTGATATTATTTTTCACACATAATTGCCATGACTTACATAACATAATCCAATAGAGAAATAAAAAAAAAAAATTCCCCAGTAACACTGATATATTTACTGCTGACTGATCAGTCTTAATGAAACACTCTTTAAATAATCCGTCTTAATGAAACACCCTTTATATATCTGTAGATAAATCAATATCTATTAAGTTCAATGATAGAATTATTTCATACAACAAACATTTCAAAAATATATATATCCATAGGTATGTCAATATATCGGAAGTTTATTGGCCTAAATGATTTTGTGAACTTAATATTTTTTGAAAATGTACCTATGTAGGTAAGTCAAAATTAACGATGTCCAACTAAATGCATTTTCCTGGAGAATATGAATCATAATTACCGCCATTAATGTCATGGAAGGCGAAACCATCGTATCTTGACTATATCCAGAGTTCAGTAAAAATTCCAGATCTACCGTAATTCCACATGTATAAAACGCCTTCATCCATAAAACCTAAAATTATGCTGAAAATGTAGGAAAATACTTCTACTCACGCATAATACGCACTCTTTTTTGGTAATCAAACCCTATAAATTGTACCTCTCCAATTTTATTACGGCCTGCGTTTCCTACTCTTATTTTTAAAAAATGGTTTTAAACATAGAATAATATTATTCTAATTTAGTTTTATGTTGATTCTTATTATATTTTACGGCAATTTTTAGAATATTTTTGTAGCTGTGCATAATACGCACCTCTGAATTTGCTTATTCATTTTTAGAAAAATACGTATTATACATGGGGAAACAGTTGTGACATCTAGTGTGTCACTGTGAAGTCCGTCTGGTCTGCTCATATCAAGGCGTCATAAAATATTAGACAGGGGAATGATAATGGCGTAAAAGAGAACTGCAAGTGAAGAAACTGATAGCATAAAACTTATGGTTATATATAGCAATTTCAACTGCGAAATATATACGAGTAGATTTAGTGTTTTACACAGCTGAAAAATATTAATTTCATCTCCCGGGCCCCATATTTTGATAAATTTCAGACAACCTGTTAATGGTAATGACTTGACGTTGTTCATGTTATAAATGACAGTTTGAACTTTTCCCCATTGTCTATGGATAAGACTTGATCGCAATGAAAGGCAACTGAATCATGAACGATGTAATCTTGACATCAGTTTAGCGTTTTTTTTTGTTTTTTTTTTCCGTGGAGCAGTACGCAATAGAGTTTGAGATATTTTTTTTTTCTTTAAAGGTCATTCCTGTTAGCTATAAAAACCTTGCAACTGTCGAGTTTTTAACTTGCTTATCTGAGTAGAAAATCAAAGGTCGTAAGTTAGCGCTGATTGATCTATTCTTAAAGAAATGATCTGTTTCTGCGAGCTTGAATTGCCTCACCTCTGAACCTTATTCAAAATACCTTTCACAAACATACGAAAGTAAAGAAATATCAAAATTGCAAATAATAATATTTCTATTTAACTCGTAGCAACATCGCTTCCCTGTACATTTTCTATAAATATCGTCATGTTAATCAATCTGATGAGTTTACCTCGACTGGTATCACGACTTTACGAATTTCTCTAGCACGAGATCGGCATCTCTGGCTCATAATTTTACAGTTTAAATTGCTAGACGCAACTATAAGTTCTATCCTAACAGCTTACTATCTCCCACGTCTGACTTCTGTAACTCTCGTCAAGTATCTAGCTTTCCTGTTAATTTTGATCGTCAAATATTTAAGTGCAATATCAATGCTCATTTCAGTCTTCTTGAAGTCTGTTCTTCTATTGTCTTCACTCCTTAATAATGTTTTTTGTCAGGCTCTTTCACTCTCAGTAACGTCTTGCATCTTAATAACTTTATCACCTTACTTCAATTTAAATTATTTTAAAGAACAAAGCAAAAAGGACAGTTTCAAAGAAGATTTCTTCATATCTTTATCTTGGGTGATCATAGCCTACCAGTACATCTTAAACTTTATTGCGCTAAGCAATGTGTGTACTCTCTTTACTCTCACTCTCAGAACAGGTACCGTCAATTATTTACACAAGCTCTTAGATAGTCCAATCGCTGTTTCCCACTGTCCCACTTGCTTTCGAAATCTATGAACGTTAAATATTCTAAGTCCACTTTCCTCATTGTCCAACCTGTCTGATTTTAAGTATAATTGTTCTTTTAGTCTCCATTTTATCTCATAAATCCGTTGCGTACACACACTATTCCAAATTAATGAGGTTCCATCAGCGCCAAGCGTTCCTCGCACGTTTTTTTCCCTTGCGCGCCTGTTCGGATTTAACCCCAAACTGGACCTCAATTTTAACTCGTAGATACAAACCATCTCTAAAATTGCTGGAAAAATGGTCGGTTCCCAGTAAGTACCTGACTACCCCTGCTATCAATTACCTTTACAAGATCCAGAGCAGGACAAAAAGGGGGAACTGCTGCTATACATGGACAGTAGGCGCCCAGTCTTCACTTTCCAGTTTCGATAGAGTGCATCCTGGTGGCTGAGGAAAAACTTTCCACCTAACCACTCCTTTCCTACAGAAATAACGTTGCAAGCCTCTTGTTAATCTCTTCATATATTCATGAAAGGTGTTCAAACGAAATGCACTCCTCTGTCCTATTAATTGTAATTTTCACGGATAAGATATGCCTTGCCATGCACACTGTAGCGAATTACCGTCATTCTCTTCGTATTTTATGAGTGAGATATAAGTTAACCTCGAGCAGCTTCTTCGCACGAACCGCTCATGTGCAGGGCATCTCCGAAGGGGATGCTTCCCCGATCACTACAATCTTGTCTAGGTTTAACCATTGCCTTCTCCACAAGTCCCCTTCAACGGTTCCTCTTAAGCTTTAAGTCGCTACGTGAAGTAAACCTTGTACAGGGGGAACATTATTGTAAAAAAAAAACATCTATGTTTAGAATAGCAAGAAGAAGAAGAAAATAGATTTTTTTTCTTTTTGTCTTTTATTTGAATCGCAAAACGACATTTTGAAAGGGTTTAAAAGAAGATGAGCCAACCAAGCATCTCATTGAAGTCCACCCAACACACAGGAACTTCGTTTTTGTTTGCCCCCAGCTATAATTTACCTAACACATCCAACGCAGCGCATTTGGTCCCTGAAATCGAGACGTATTTAGAGTCTGCCACATTTTTCACTAAATGACCATTGATTCGCGATTAGCAACATTAACATGAAGTTGTTTCGATGTATTTCTTTTTTTTTGTTTTTGTTTTGAACCTGTTAGTCTAATGTGTAAATTCACAATTTCCGCATATATATATATATATATATATATATATATATATATATATCATGTATAGTCTGGCTTATTTCGGGATTTGGTAACTAGTGTGACTCTAAAGTAATTACTCGATAAAAGCCAAGTCTACTTTTATATGTGAGGAGATTGATGTATTGCTAGTTATCATTTTTGACAGCTTATATATATTGCTTGGTATTATTAACATCTTATGGAGATTATCTTTATTTAACGGTTGCATATTAATTTACCAAATAATTCTATAGATTTGAATTATTTACTAGTTTCTTAAAGAGGTAGGTAATCCACAAAGCATATAAAAAGTTTGCATTCGGTTAAATTACCACTTTACCTCTTTCTTGGGAAAGTTGACTGACATGCATACACTTTGTAAACATCTGTATCAGTCGTTAATTTTATGTCTGGCTGCTGCTGCCAGATGACTCCCGATCATGACCCATTCCTAAGAAACATTTAATTTTTTTCTTCTTCGCTTAGTTTGAATTGAACGTAGGTCATATTCAATTGGTTGATCAGGGTAAGGCCTCAAGCCTTATAGTTTTTTGTTTTTTTTAAGAGGAGGCATTTTTCTTTTGAACCCAAATTAATAATTCACTCGCCGTTATTTTACAATCGCCAGAGGAGACGCATTGACGTGCCTCAAAACACGACTGCAATTGTCTAGCGATATATATATATATATATATATATATATATATATATATATATATATATATATATATATATATATGAATGCAATGAGAACGAATCAAATATAAATTCAAACGTTCTTGATATTAATTTAAAAATAGAACTCAATACACAAATAGATCGATAATTCTTTATTATAGGATATTACATTCGAATGTATACAGTACCGCTATATCAAAGCATTAACTTTTCGATGTACATTATAGCATCACATCAGGCAGTACTATATATATTCGAATGTAATATCCTATAATAAAGATATATATACATACATGTATATATATATATATATATATATATATATATATATATATATATATATATATATACACACACACACACACACACACACACATATATATATATATATATATACACACAGACACACACACACATGAAGATATATAGTCTTCAGGTGTACTATATTTATGGGATAACGTGCTCAATATCAGAGATAGAGCGTGTGTAAATATAAAAGTGAACATATAAGTCAACACTTAGAAGCGACAGTCTATTTCATGCTAGATGCAATCCTCAAGCCACCTTTGACCTGAGGATTGCATCTAGCATGAAACAGACTGTCGCCTCGAAGTGTTGACTTTATGTTTACTCATATATATATATATATATATATATATATATATATATATATATATATATGAATGGAGGGTCATGTGAAGATAATGTATTTTACTTTTTACTTACCCAGCAAGTCTTTGATGCGACGGATTTTTGGTCTTGCCTGACCTACTTACATGACCAAATCTACATTTTCTCGGGAATTGTGCTCTCGGTAAAGCAATAAAAATGATGTTCATCTTATTATTTTTATTCCGCAGATTTCATATTTTACATTTACGCTGCTTAAAAGCTTGATTACGATACGCCTTGAAACGAAACCATAACTTGACAAAAATTGTAAGACATTAAAAGTGATCCTTACTGTCATTCGGATGTGGTATTTGAGAGAAAAATATTTTGATTCCTCGTTTTCAAGATTTTCTTTTTCGAGATTACATCTTCTTGATTATTTTGAATTTCCGTTTGCATGAGGGAGATGTGTTTATTTAATATAGATCGAGCCTAAAGAAAATATATTTCAAGCTTAAGGGTATTTTTTGGTGGATGAACATTAGCCAAGAGGCTCTAAACGTGCTTTGGGTGATTCCTTAACTCAGAGAATGAAAACTCCTCAATTAAATTAATGAGAGAAAAAAAGCGTTAACGTTGAAAATTTATCATAACCAAAGGGTGTATGTGTAGTGAATATAAAAGAATATCAAGGATTTTCTCTATCTTTGTGATGCGAGCTACTTTTTTGTATTACCCCCATGGGATACATGAAAGGATTTAAATATTTTTTCCAGGGTTTTTATTCAATAAGCAGTCATTTTCTTCCATTCGCTCTTTGTCTTATACACATATATTTATTCTTTGTGTTTGTTTAGCGTTCTTTTTATTCATCAAGATCTGTTCACATATGCGCATGTCAAGGTGTTTTTAAGCAATTACGCAATTTTTACACTCATAAGATTTCTTAAGTGTTTCTTAACTTGCTAAAAGAAGAAAAATATCATCCCTCGTGTCCCAGAAATTTCAGCTGCAACTTCGTTTCTCTTCCCTCCAAAACCTCGTCGTTGCTCACATATTCGGTCCATGGTATCCACAGCATCTTTTTGTACAACTATATATCTGTTGCGTCAAGTTTCTTTTTATCTTTGTGGGGACTGCCATACAGGAGGTCATATGTCACGTAACAGTTCAGCACTCTTTGCTTCGTAACGAAATTTTTCTATCTCATAATACTTTGCTTAGCATTTGGAATGGATTTTTTGCCATCCCAGTACGTCTTCTGCTCACAGTGTCGCACTTTCCATTCTCTGTTAGAACACTTCTCAGTTATTTGAATTTCTGTACTTGCTTGATTTTAATATCCCCGATTTGTTATTTAATTTTGGGCTCACCCTTTTGCTGATAAACAATGCATTCTGTCTTCTTGTATTTTATGCGTAGTCCTTTCATCTCGCACTCGTTAGCTAAATTCTGTAGGACGTTTTACAGTTTCCTTTAAGTGTCTGATATCAGCACTGTGTCATATGCCTATCTAACATTGTCAAGTTTGTGACCACCAATAATGAATCCTGGTAGGACTTCTAATTCGCTCAGAATTGCCTTGCTGTATAAATTGAATAAGTCTGGTAAAAGATACACCTATTTCTTACACCGCTTTCCCTATTTGTATAACTAGTGAGCTCATTTTCTGACCTTGTACATGCGGTTTGCTGGCAATATAGATTCTTTATTATTCTAATATCTTTCCTGAATATATCAATGTTGCAGAGCAGCTCTTACAGATCTTTGTGGTGTACTTTGTGAAACGTCTTTGCGTAGTCTATAAAATACAGGTATGCATCCTTCTGCAATTGTATTTCTTTTTCTGCTAACATTTTGAGAATAAATATCGTGTGCTTTGTCCCGCTGCCTGTGACGAACCCGCACTATTCTTGTCCTATCTCTGGCCTGATTCTGTTGTTCGCTCTATTCATCAGAATTCGGATGATGGGTTTTATAATGAGGCTCATTACGCCTGGTTTTTTAGGCAGTGCTATAGAAATAGATCTTCCGATGTATCCGCACTTTTGTAGATTCCATGTATTATTTATGTGATCATTTCTATGCCGATGTCGTCTACGGTTGCCATCATCTCTATTAAAATTCTGTCTGTCCCTGCCGCTTCGTTTCTGTTTTTCTGTGTATTACTGGTTGCTCTCTTCCGTCGGGAAAGAGTTTTCCTATTTATTCATTCCATCTCTGAAGTATTTTCTCTTTCTCTAATATCAACGTTCCGTCCTTGGATTTTATGCAGACTGTTGATGAACATGTCTTTTGTCCTATTAGTTCACTTATTTCTATGCACATCTTCTTTATCTATGATACTCATACTTTCTATTTCTGCACGTGTTGTTGAGTCATTCTTCTTTTGCTTGCCTGCATTTGTTCCTTATTTCTTTGTGTATTCCATTCCGTTTTTTGTTATTGTTTTCTGTCTCCATTGCATCATATCGAAAATCTCATTTGTCATCCATTCGTTTCTTTATTCTTCCTCCATTTTCCTTTAGGATGACCTCGTATGCTAATGTCACTAAAGCTTCTCTTAATGTGTCCCATTCGAGTTTCCATTTTGTCCCTCATATCTCCTTTTCACACTGTCCTTATATTTTTCCTGATCGTCCAGGAGTCTACTGTATTGCATTTTGGGTGCTGCGTTAGACTTCTTCAGTTTCTGTAGATTCCTTCTTAGTTTACATATAACGGAGATTCTCACTTCCGCAGTCGGCATTTGGATTGGTTTTGAAATCAACAGTTGCATTCCTTAATCTTTTATTGATAGTTATTAATTTTATTTGGTTTTTAGTTTCTTCTACTAGGCTTTTCCATGTCCATAATGATCTTGGATGTTTTTGGAGCCAAATGTTGGCTTTTAACTGGTCATTCGCCGTGTACTAGTGAACGTATTTTTCTTCGCGTTCGTTGGGGGTTCCTAGTCCGAATTTTCCATCTCTGACTCCTCGCCTTACCTACTTTGGCATTCAGGTCTCTCATGATAATCATAACCTTGTGATTTACACTGAGCCTTGGCGTTGTCTAGTATGGAGTAAAAAGATTTGATTTCTTCTCCTGTACTCTTTGCTGCCGGGGCATACACAATAATAATAGATATGTTGAAAAGCTTTCATTTCAATTTAACTACAAGAATTCTTTCAGACAACTGACAGCAATCCAGAACGCATTTCTTCATATCTTGATCTAGTATCAATCCAACTCCTTTTTCATTTTTCTTTCAGCCTGCATATTTAATCCTGTTGTTGTCACTGAGAAATTTTCCGTTGAGTCGACACCTATATTCACATACTCCTAGAATGATGACACTTAACCTATTCTTCTTCTGTTTTATATTTTCCATCTGGCTACAGTTGTTTAACGTTCCAACGTTCCATGTTCCCAGAGTTATTTTTTGTTTGATGCGAAAAGTCGCTGGATGACGGTCCGGTGACACCTGTCGCTCACGTCGCTCCGTTCCGGGCGAAGGATCAGTTCTAATGAATTTTATCCCCTTTTATGCCATTTATACTAACAGTCGCTGGATGACGGTCAGGTGATCCCTGTTGCACAATTCACTCCTTACAAGGCGAGGAGTTAATTCCCATAGACTTAACCCCCTTCATTCCGTTAGGTTTTGTATTTTGTTTGATAAATGCTATGATATTTCTTGGGATTGATAGCAGAACGGTTTCCCTTTGCTTTCTCCATTATTTTTATCGAGACACCGCCTCTCTATTTAACTGGCCGTTGACACCTCCTATTGTTGTATTTTCCATCTTATTGGGGGTTTAACAATCACTGTCACTCGCCAAAAAACATGAAGCGGGGATAATCAAAGGTTTTATTCTCCTATTTCTAAATCTCCTGTTATGTTCATTATTACCATATTTCATGGACGGGACTGAATGGCTAAAAGGATGCTTTGTTGTCAGAGGGACTTTTATACCAGTAAAACAGTCACAAAACTATATGTAGAGTGAGTGATCATTGTTAAAGGTAAATAATAGCAGAACTGCCCAAAAAACCGAACTGAAAAAGTTTGCAACAAACAACAATAAGAAAAAGAAAAAGAAAACAAGGCAAAAATCATATAAACAAGGCAAACAATATGCAAATTAAAAGTAATAGGGCAAACGAAAAGTAATATGGCAATTTTGGTTGTCAAGAATGGACAAAGGAACATGGCGGTTTGATTTCAAGGCAAGAGAAAGAACATGCTTTTTTATTGGCTAGGAAAAAATCGCTGCATACATTTGTATGCCTTTGTATAGAAATTGGGTAGTGTAAAGTATTTTGTAGTCGTTTTTAGTCTGAATTGGAACACGAATACTTTCTCTCTCTCTTTCTCTTCTCTCTCTCTCTATATATATATATATATATATATATATATATATATATATATATATATATATATATATATACTACACAGCGAGCAGTGAGTAAGGAGAAACAAAAACGGAATGTCTTACATATAGCATGAAAATCCATTTGTGCGTCTAGAGAGGTCATGTTTAGAACTCCAAATTCAAACGGACCGGATTCACCTGCTATGACTCAGGCGAAGATATATTCTTCAAACGAGAAACATCGAATCTTGTTTGTTTTTTTTAAATTGAGCACTGCCAACTGGAAAAATATATTACCAAATGAAAATGGCACCATGGACTTGTAAGCTGCAGCATTTGCTGGAGGAGGCTAAGAAAGCAATAGTACGGTTTGCTTAACAAACTGAATGACTGGCCACTGTCGTAACTGTCTGAAGTGAGGTTACTAAGGAGCTGTCACATGAATCATGTGACTTACCTCCACCAAAGGGTGTTAATCGACTTCTGCATCCCAATAGGGACAACAGACTGGAAGCTGCTTAAACCGGTGTATCCTCTGTTATAGGGCACCAATAAAAACGCAACAATTTATTTCTTATTCCCTAAGGCCAACAGATAGTACTGTCAAAGTCATACTGTTAAACAAACTTAACTTCATAACAAAGTAAATGTGTATAATCATTTATATGTATTTGTCTCCATACTTTTGCAAACCAGAGTAATAGTGAGTTTCTGTGAAAGAGTCTTACTTTTCTTGTACTATTGTTAGTCTAATTTTGTAGACTGTAGTCAGTATTGTATTAATCAAGTTTGGACAGTGTGTATCGACATATGTTAGAAATATCTGCGAGACAATCTGTCTTCTTTGCGCTAATGAAAAATAAATCAACCACAATAGAGCACAGAATTGTAGCTCTGTTTTTACGATAAAATCTCATGACTTCATACGAATTAAGACAACCAGTCAGAATTGTTGTAAAGTTGTTTTTTTTCCAACTCAATAACCGCTTCCATACGGGAAATATTCGGCTGAAATATATAAAAAAAAAATTTCGTTTTCTAGATATTCCTAAACTTTTGCTAAAATAGTGTGGAAAGCCAACAACTTGATTTTGTCATTGCTTTTTTCTTTGAGTTATAACTGCTGATCGAAGTCTTCGAGCAAAGTGATATTTGTTATTTGGTAAAGTTTATTTTATTAGTGAATCATTGGCGCCAGTTTTTAAAAACATATATACATCTGTATGGCCTACTGGATCCATTCGCTTGAAGACATTTTTAATATATGACTTCAGAAACAGACGTATATAGCTGAGCGTTTCTACAATCCGGAACGAATTTGACACGATGCGTAGCATTCATATTAGAGTTACGAAACTGACAGGGCTATTTAATTACATATTTCGTTGTGTTCAATTTCCTTATCTCCTATACTAAATCATGTTATAATTGATCTATGTGATTAGTATTATAAATTTCCATTTCGGAATTAGTATGACTGCTTCAGCTATCGCTGTTGTCATTCCAGTTCCATATACTAGTCTCAGTTTTCGAAAGGTTTAGTATAAGTCCTGCTTCTTCGAAAACTTGGTTAAAATGATTCTTATGAAATTAGTTCATTGGGTCGTATTAGACAGTTTTTCTCTGCACAAACTATCTTACATATTTATAAGTCTGGCATTCGTCTATGCTTTAGATAATGCTGCCACATATTGTCTGGTGCTCTTGCTATATATTTGGAGATTATTGATAAAATCCAAAGATGAATATCCAATGCTATTGGTCCTGACAAAATACAGACACGAAAAATTATTTTTCCTGTTACATAAAAATCGAAAATTAAAAACGAATATCATGTAAAATAGAATTATGACAAAAGAAATGATATACAATAGATAAAACGCAGAAAACATAACATATTTCAGACATTGCCAATATTTAAATAGGTAAAATAAATAATAAATAAAACACAACATCCGAAGAGATAAGTAAAGAAATTAAATCATAAACAAATTAATGAATTATGAATGCACACATTAAGACATCCTGGCGTCTAGATGGTATGAATGTAGAAGCAGCACTGGTTTGGCTGCAAGGTCTTATCGTTTTACAGTTGAATTGACCAGATATAACCCGATGACTTTCCTCTTTTGTACCTAGACGTAATGGGTGTAGAGGCAGCAGTACATTGACTGCAAGCTCTTATAGTTCTACAGTTGAATTAACCAGATTTAACACTATGACGTTTCCTCTTTGCTAACTAACCATTATGCATATACGAGCAACTGTACATTGGCTGAAAGGTCTTATCGTTTTACAGTTGAACTGACCAGATCTAACCCTATGACGTTTCGTATTTCGTACATAGATGTTATGAATGTAGGAGCAGCAGTACATTGGCAGCAAGGTCTTATCTATTTACAGTTCAATTGACCTGATATGTCTCTATGACGTTTCCTCTTTGATATCTCGACGTTATGCATATAGGAGCAGCACTACATTGGCTGCAAGGTGTTATCGTTTTAAACTATAATTGGCCAGATATAACCCTATGACGTTTCCTCTTTACTACCTAGACGTTTTGAATGTAGGAGCAGAACTATATTTTCTGCAAGGTCTTATCGTTTTACAGTTGATTTTACTAGATATAAGCCTAGGTTCTTTGCTAGTGTTTTATTTTTTGGCGATTCTCGCCTTTCGAACACTCTTCTGCCTTCCTGTTTTCCAGTCAACTTTGATCTTAAATAATTTAAATGCAACGTCTTTTTTTTTATTTTGTACCGTGCCTGAATTCACAAATCTAGGTATCAGAGCGTAAAGCTCATTCGAACTGTTGCCTTGAAAATAATTAGAGAAAATTGATAGGGAGGCAACATTACGAAACCGAGACGACAGATCAGAATCAATATTGCTAATTATTCTTTGGATTTTCATATATATATATATATATATATATATATATATATATATATATATATATATATATCAGGGGAGCATCAGATCATATGTGGCAAATGCCAAATTCACTATAATTGAGAGAATAGAAAAGTTCAGAGCAGACAACATTGGAAAGATTTTAGGGTTCCATGAAAATAAGTGGATAGAACGTCTAAAAACACAATATCCAGCCGGGCTAAACCATAAATTTAACAATATACATAGTACTAATATATAACTCAACAAATCAAAACCTACCCACATTTCTCACCCACAAAAAACAGACATGCTTACGGAGGTGTCGAGGCCTCACACTTATACACACACCCACACGAATATACACATTTACACACATCATACTCACTCACTCCCTAATGAGCCAAATGATAACACACACCCACCGCAATACACACGCTTACACATATCATACTCACTCACTCCCTAAGAACCAAATAACACACACACAAACACTAAACAGAGACACATCCCCTCTCCAGGACTAATAAAACTGTCAAAATGACCACGGGAATTCAGAGAAGCATAGATCCATCCATCTCTTATCTCAAATAAGAGACTGCTTGACCAACACAGGGAATGTTAAAAGATTCATGTTAAAAAGATAACAAAAAAAAAAAACAAAACAAGTGAAAACTACAGACAAAAGTTCATTTTCTCCATCAAGACATTCATTTCTGTAGTTTACTGCTACCAGCAAGCAGAAATATTTCTTCTCCAGATGATGGCCATTTTGGCCGAAACTAGTCGAGGAATCTAAATGAAATCATAAAAAAAAACGAAAGAATATTAATCTACAACCCAGTGTGTCTAAAGATTTTAATTTTTTAATATTTTTTTATTGTTCATTATATATATATATATATATATATATATATATATATATATATATATCGGGAACACAAGATCATATGTGGCAGCAATATTCTAAACTTTGACGAATAAATTGAAAGGGAGGATGATAGTCTGTATTTTAGCCTTTCTCTATTACAAAACTAAACATAGAAAATGGCGCGATACCTGATGATTTACAAGATGACGGAAATGGTTAAAAGACCACATAAAATGTTATGTACTCAAGTAGCCATTTCAGGTCGGGACTTTAGTATGTGTGCGATGTACGGCGCGAAATTCTTTGTTTTAAAATAGCTTCGATTGAAGGATCCCTGTAAGATTTTACGAGGACTTAAAAATATTTGTCTGGCGTTAAAAATCTTTTTCTTGGGTTAAAAATTTTCTGTCAAATACCAGTAAATACAGCACATGAGGACATTCAACAACAGCTGAAATTATTTTTATATGTAGTTCGAAGTGAAATGCTATAATCAAGACGTTGACGTTTCGTACTACATCAAACGAAAATTTTCGGAATGTATTTCCCATCAATATAGGAAAGATAAATAACAGCTACTTGACTTGAGAAACATATTGTCCTAAATATGTTTTAATAGAAAATTTGTATAAATTTAACCCAAATGTAGCACAGGCTACTTGGTCATTGAAAGCCGAATTTTTCCTGATAAGGAAACGGATAATCTTACCATGTCCTAGATAATATAATTTAAAAGAGGATTTGTTTTGGTTAATAGAAGTAGATAGCCTCAGCTATTGTCCGGTTCGAACAGGAGTAGATATACATCCCTAGTTTCCTATTCAGATATGATTTACTGGTTCTCTTTCTTGTTATTATCAGGGCCACAGTGATTTTACCTTTTTGCTGATTGGACAAACCGGTTGCTTTGATTTTCCATTGTGCCGGTTCCGCTTGGCTGTCTGCTGACTGTTACTTTCGACTTGTCGTTAGGAGCACTTAGAGAGTCTGCTCTGATACGCTGTCGCTTAATATCGCGGTATTTGTAGAGCCATGTTGCAAATGGGTAGGAGCCCCTGAATGTATTTCCGGTGGGGTCACACTATGCTATGTTCTCAGTCATGCTCTGACTAGTTTGTATTACTATTGACGAAAGATAGTGACAATTACGGTGATCACCTCTCTCTCTCTCTCTCTCTCTCTCTTTTGAAAACACAACAAAAATAAATACAAATAAGCCAGTAAACAAAGGTCACTTAACCCTACCCTTTCACTGATATTCGTTGTATGCGTTTCAACTTTTGCAGCGTGGAATTTTTCCTCTTGGAACGGTTTCTAGATACCCTCGTTTCTGTGAAACTAACTTAAATTCTTCCATTGCTACCAATGAATACTTAGTTCTAGGCTACCGCATTTCTTACCAAAAAATATTACAACATTCAAATGCATCAACTGGGAGTTGACATCCGGGATAATCTTCCGATGGCCAGGAATTTTTCAATCAAGGCCCCAGACTATTTCTTCATGTGCATTCGTCTTTCGTTACTAAACGTTGTTGGATAACTCTTTTTTCATTTATCGCCCTCACTCTTTTCTTAAGACAGCAGTATATTAGTTATAATTGCTGAGAGTATAGACAAGGCAATTTTTCTCCACCAATCTTCTAACATATTTGTCTTTGGTGACTTTAATGCTCACCACAGCATGGGGCTTAAACATTCTAAAGGGACTGATCTTGCCGGTGTTCAGGCATTAACTTGTTTTATTGCCGAATCCCTAACTCAAATTGTAGACTTCCTTATTCGTTTCCCTAGCAAGGCCAAGCAACTCGCTTTCTACTTGATATGTTTTTTATCTCCTCTCGTCGCTCTTGCCGAAATTCGGAGCAGTGTCCTCTTGGTAATTTTGACCACTTTGTGTTAGCTATTGATAATTCGTTCCAACAGGAAATCGCTATACACAAGACCTATTTCCGTTACCAGCATACTCATTCGGACTCACAGCGTGATTTTCCTCGTGACATCTTTTGGACTGAATTCTTTAAACTCACAATAGAAAATTGCGCCACTGAGGTTTCTTCTAAGTTCAAAGCCGGCATGGACGATTTCACCCCTTCTGGGAAATTCCACATCAAACGTCAATCCACTCCAGTTGTTCACAGCAACATACTCGACCGCTATAACACACAGGAACCACTATCTTCTGCTATAACAGCGTGGCGGTTCTTGTCACAACAGGCGCCTATTCGTTGCTGCTCACAATAAATGTAAACGAGTCCTCGAACGAGCAAATTCCTATTTACTGGCGGCTCTTTAATAGGGTATTGAATAAATGTAAGATTTCTATTTCTCCCCTCTTCAATCAATATGAGGTGTTATCAACATCTCCTGATAAGGCTGAATGATTTTCCGTAAATTCTCCTCAGACTCTACTCTTGATTCTCCCTGCCTAACCTCCCACTTAGAAATTATTTTCTGTTCAGTGATATGCCTATAACTATCTTCGCTATCATCTCTACCCTAGACAAGATGGTACCCCTGTAATAGTCATTAAGAAATGTGCTCCCGAACTAGCTTATGTTCTCTCTAAATTGTATAATAAATGCCTCGCTGCTTCCTGCATTTCTGCCTATTGGAAGTCATCGTCTGCTATTCCAGTTTTTAAGAACTCTGGTGAGCCATCCGACCCTTCCAACTATTGGCCACAATTTGTAGTGTCATGTGGCGAATGGGTAGAAATCCCTTTGTTCTCCTCCCTGCTCTGACTAGTTTGTATTACTATTGACGAAAGATAGTGATAATTACGGTGGTGTTTTTTATTTCTTTTTCTTTCTCTCTCTCTCCTGAAAACTAATGTCATAAAAAACACAACAAAAAGAAATACAAATAAGCCAGTAAACGAAGATCACCTATCCCCAGCGCTCAGACTTTCTTTCACTAATATTCGTGGTATCCGTTCCAACTTTTGCAGCGTGGAATCTTTTCTCTTGGAACGGTTTCTAGATACCTTTGATGTCTGTGACATACTCTATTTCTTTTTCTGAAACTCCCAGAGGCCTTAAATCATGCCAAATTCATTCATCATCTGTCATCGCAGGGCCTTTTCTCAGACAAACAATTTGGCTGTTGTTTTTCCAGGTCAGCTACTGATGTACTGACGATAATTGGGGAAAGAGTTATCTCGATAAAAACGGTGAAGCCCGAGGTTTTACATTGGACATCTCGGAAGTGTTTCATAATTCCTGGAATCCAGGTCTTACGGTGTTTCCTGGTCCCCTTTTTTTTTAACTGATCCACTCTTTCCTATCAAATCCTTAAATGAGAGTTATCTAGAACGGCCACTCGTCTAGATCATTTCGTATTAACACAGTTGTCCCCCATAGTTCTTTTGGTTCTACTATATTTTAATTTTTATTAATGAACTTTCTGCTGACATCTGTTTTCAACTTGGTATCTACGCTGACGACACAACAATTTAGTCCTGACTCGATAGTAACGCTTATCTGTTTGACAAGGTCAAAATGGCAGCCGATGTCCAAAACGAAATCAAGTCCAACAATAACTGGGGCAAAAGATAGCTTCTTAATTTTAACCACTGCAAAAGTGAACTTCTCTCTACTAATCATCTGAAAGACTCCTCTCTGCCTTCCATCGACATGGCTGATGCTATCCTCCAGGAACATGATTCATTGCGCCTTCTCGGGCTGACGTCCCCTACTGATATGAAGGGGAGATGTCTATATTGAATCCATTGCTAGGTCAGTTGCTAAGAAAGTCAGCTTATTATGTCGGGCGAGACAATTTTTCTATCCAGAATCTACCTTACATATAAGTCTACCATTCGTCCATGCTTAGAATATTGCTGCCACATACGGTCCGATGCACCTGTAATTTACCTTGAGATCCAAATAATAATCTGCAATATTAATGGTCCTGATCTAGCGGATCAGCTCTATTCACTTTCCCACCGCCGTAAGGTTGCCTCTCTATGTTTTTTTTTTTGTTTTTTTTTGTTTTTGTTTTTTCTATAAATGCTTTCATGGTAATTGTTCAGATTAGCTCTTGGCTATGGTACCTAGAGTTTTTTTAACTTAAGCGTAGCACAAGACTGGCGTCGAGATCTCATCAATTTAGGGTTGAGCTGACTACATGTAACCGTAAATTCTATGCTAACAGTTTCTTTTCTCGCATTTCTGTCTTGTGGAACTCACTTCCGGTTCAATGCTTTCCAGCCAACTTTAATCAAAAATTTAAATGTCATGTCAATCACTATCTCCTGTCTACCTGATTACTCTATTCTCTTTCTGTTTATCATAAATGTTTCTGTTCCTAATTCTTTCACACCCTGGTCCACCCTTTGTATTTTAGTGGAATTACTGCCTTGCTTGTTTTGATGCCGATTAAAAAAACAAAGAAACAATATTAACCATTATGTTTTTCTTACGATTTGCGTTGCAGTTGTTTATTGAATCTACTGTACCAATATAAAGGAAAAGTATGTCACTTTTTCTAAACTTTATATTTTGACGGCAACGTCACTTTTCTGCCACTGAGGAATTATCATGAATTGGCAGATATTTTAAACTGGACAAAATCATTTTATTATCATTAATCTTTTTGTCACTGTTGTTGAAAAGTATAAATATTGTAGACATGACGTTTCGGGCTTTTTTCTCGATACATCCATGACTTTATTATATAAGCTAATATAGGATGCTTTTGCGAAATGCATATAGACCTTGATTTAGGGAGTGCTTCTCTGGTCCAGTGGTCCTGACTTCAATTCCTGGATCATGTAGCGAAATAACAAACTTTCATTCAGTAAGAAAGAACAAGACATATCACATGGGTAGAAATGAAAATACAAGGAACTGCTGATGATAGTCATGGTGTACTTAACCGAAACTTAGTGCTTATAATAATATCTATAATTATCAAATTTTCGAACAGTATATAGATTAAATGGAATAATTTAAGCTATATTCACAATTGCTCTTCTCATGAATTTAATCGGTTTTAGACTTTTATTATATTTAAAAATATGAATATTTCGTTATTTTTTATGAATTTAATGTCTGATTTGAAGAATTTCAATACTTGATTCTTTCCATTTGTCAGAAATCTATTTTCTTAGTAGTATCATAAATCTGTTTTTCCTGTAATCTGTTATAGTATTCTCGTCTTTACATTTGTTGCATTCTTCAATATCAGGTATTGGTGCTTAGCATTTAGAAATCACAATTATCGTCAAAAGTCCCTTGACCGGGTCTGGTCGTAGGATCGTTGCGTAACTGAATATCTGACCACCTCCCTCCTCATGCCTAGGTAGTTATACATTTATGCGTAGCTTGTCTTGGGCAAATTAGACCTGACGGAATCCATCCATCTCTAGTTCGGTATTTACGATCACTGTCTACCTCGCTTCCCTCCTCCTCCATTGTTTACTTTTTATAGTCACAGCTGATAATTTTTAGTATTTAACACTGTCTCCACTTCACTGTATAATTTCTCCTTTCCTTCAATCCAGCATTGATTGCTTGCAGTTCAGCTTACCAAATGGCTTACAATATTAATCTCCGTGAAGATTCAATTCAAAAATCGTTATTTATGAAGCCACAATGATTACAGCATCAAAATATCACAGCCGCTGTTATCTTATTTTATGTATCCGTTAATCTATGCAAATCTATAGTACACCGGCGATTTTTAATAGCGATGTTTAGTCGGGATGACTGAGATTTAACAAGTGTCAGAAATTTGGACGAGGAATATGGAATATCGAAATATATATATATATATATATATATATATATATATATATATATATATATATATATATATATATGTATATATAAGCAAGTGTAAATGGATATAAATCCGACAGAATGAAGAAATTTTGAAAAAAAATAAAAATCCTTAAATGTAGTTAAAATGAAAGAAATGTCATTTCTTTCATTTTAACTACATTTATGATTTTTGTTTGTTTTTTCAAAATTTCATTTAAATATATATATATATATATATATATATATATATATATATATATATATATATATATAAATTTAGGAAAAAACAGACAATTATTGAAATTGAGAAAATAAATTATTAATATTCATAAAACGAAATGGTCGTATTTCAAAATGGCTTAAAATGATATTTGTTATTAATTTAAACACAACTGCAAACAGACTTTTGCAGTTGGCGGTTTACATTAATGTATCCATTTTTTAACTAATGTTGACCCAATACAAGGCCGAAGGGAGACTCAAGGTAGAGTTTTACTGAGTGTGGTTGTATTAGCATAAGAAAGGTCAAGATAATAAAAGTTAATTCTAGACTTAAGGAGTCAAGTTTTAACTTGCAAATAAAAGTTCATGTGGAGACGTTAGGAGAAGAGTTGAAGTAAACTTTAGAAAGAACCGGAAAACAGGAAACAAGGAATGAACATCTGCACCTGTTCAAAAGACCGGGGAGGATTTTGAACCGGGCGATGGGCAAACCTATCTATTCTTATTGGGAGTGACAAAATAATTGCTGAAGATAATTTCAGATTTCAGGCGGATACGTCAGAAAAACGGAAATGAAGGAAACGGAAGCCCAATACTAAAAGGAAAACAAGGGATAGAAATTTATACCTGTTCAAACTAATCGGGGAAGAGAAGGAGCAGGACGGTAGGCAAGCCTAACTATTTAGAAATAGTTATTCTAAATAAGTAATTAGTGAAAAACAATTTGGAGTTCAGGCGAAGGTGCTAGAAGGAGAGAACTGTAGTATATTTTAGAAGGAATCGTAAAGCCAATTCTAAACAGTTAACAAAAATTAATCATCGACTCCTAATCAAAAGACCGAGGACGTGTGTTGATATGGAGTTAGTTTGGTAGATAGGTAGGTACGTTGGTACACACACACACACACACATATATATATATATATATATATAGAGAGAGAGAGAGAGAGATAGAGATAGATAGTAGCTGGCTACTCGTATTTGATGATACCCGACTACAACGGCTGCTAGACAATATCTATTGCAGACGCTCTCTCAGACACATTGGTGTTTGTCTAACGCCCACAGAGCCAACCCGTAGTTTATACTGCTATGTCCCAGAAAGGGATATATTTGAACGTAGTAGCAAAGTGGTTTTGGCTACAATAACCAAGTAGAATACGGTAGCAGCAATCAATTGGTACGCGTCGTAGTCGCAGGTAAGAAGTGTAGATCAATGGCGTAGTTCAATGGGCGTCGTTATAGACTTAGCTCTCAGACTAAGGCTCTCTTCTGACTCTCCTACACGTCCGTCGGTATTTATGACGGGCACCAGCCAATCATATTCCAGTGAGGGGGAACACTGTTGTACACATATTCCATTATACCAACTGAAAATATGCTAAACAGAACTTAGTTACATTTTCTGGGAGAGAGCGTGTTATCTAGCATGATCAACAATCTGAACAACGCCAGCACACTCAGACCCTCGGCCGTGATGACTTCTGACTTCGTGCTCTCACATCCATACACGGCGCAAAAGAGTTCCATCAATCCATTTTCACTCATAAGGCTTGCGTCAACCCGTGGTATGGTTTTCAGGCACATGCTACACGATAACGCCCTGATAAGGCAACCGTGGTGAGATTTGAACCCGGGTCTAATGGTCAGAAAGCGAACGTTCTAACCACTCGGCCATAGATAGATAGATAGATAGATAGATAGATAGATAGATAGATAGATAGATAGATAGATAGATAGATAGATAGATAGATAGATAGATAGCGAAACGCGCCAGCAATTACTAGTTTTCCTATTGTCATTTTTATTCATAAACAGATAGATAGATAGATAGATAGATAGATCGGAGTGCAGCTATAATTTAGTAATAAATATGAAATCTATTTTATAACAAAAAAAAATAACAAAAGCCAATGTGAATCATAACGACGCAGTCATTTAAAGAAAACTAACATCAAATGCAAGCACGATATTTGAAAAATGAGTTAAAATATGACACAAAACATACATATAGTCACAATATTCTCAACAAAAGTCTTTGCTAATGGATTTCGAAAAGCGAAAAGTATACAGACATCGGAGAATATATATTTAAATGTTCAATGGAAACAAGGGAAATTATCCAAACAACAGAAAAAACAAACACATAAATCAAAATAAGCATTAATATAAAGAATTTTCACTGGATTTAAACCATACTTACATACACACAAGTATATATATATATATATATATATATATATATATATATATATATATATATATATATATATATATACCCTTGTACAAATTAATTGAAAACAACCACTTTAGTTTCCTTTCTTTCAACATACGGTCAGATTTAGCCGCACTGGAATGACAGGGTGTAATCGATTTCTATTTTTACTTCAGATTACATCATTTGCAGTGGTGTAAAGTAATATGAATCTATTTTCGGAGTTTACGATTAAATTTAATTGGCCTTGAAAAATATTACGCCATCCATGATTACATCAGATTTTCCTCACGCCCAAACACTATTGTCTCAACTGTCGATTATTTGCCCGACAGCAATTGTCTTCGACGAATATTGTAACGCTACCTGAACACAATGGCAAGCTTTTCCAGTGAGCCAATCAAAGTACTATCGACAGGCTCGATAACTCTCTTGATTTAAATCCAATCGAGAATATGTGGTCAATCTTCAAGGAAAGATTTCGTGGAATGAACATACGAAGTACTCTCATGTTTCATGTTTCACTGGAAAAAATACGACAACAAAGTAAATAATAACGGAATTATTTGTTTTGACTCAATTACTTTGCACGCGGATGTATATAAAGAGAGAGAGAGAGAATGAGAAAGAGAGAGAGGGGGGAGAGATACGAACAGACAAGTACATATATAAAATGACGAAGATAGTTATACAAAACAACACCAAATAAATTACCACATAACAGTCATAACATGAGGAAAAGTAACAACACCAGAGACAAAACAGTCTTAAAGTGACCGAGAGCGCTTAGCCCTATAAAAATTATGGAAATTATTTGTAATCCCTTGCACTTGCAAAACGGAATGACGTAAATATACTGGTTAATAAAAATTAGTAAATAAATAAATTAAATTTTCCTTGTCGGTCGTATTTAATCAAAGATATTTGAAAGAAAAGTTGGCGCCCAAATATCCTATATATATATATATATATATATATATATAAAGAAAGAAAGAACAGTAAGACATATAATCCGGTGTTCTTATAGGTATTTTTATTTTTACAAAATAGTGCTCAATGTAAATTTACAGAGCATTAATATTATAAATTAATTGATTTAAAATATGTTTTTTACGCTACACAGTTCTAAACATGTTTCAAAAATGGAAGCTGAAAACTCCGAATTTAATTTTGTAATTAAATTAAAGACATTAGTTGCATTTCATCCTCAAGCTTGTGTAGCGAAAAAAAAATAAAACCATATTTTAAATCAATTAATTGATAATATATATATATATATATATTAATCAATTAATATATATATATATATATATATATATATATATATATATATATATATATATGTATGTATGTATGTATGTATATATATATATGAGAGAGAGAACGATGTGTGTGTGTGTGTGTGGGATGCGCGTTTAGTCTTTTCCGAGCACAAGGTCTATGAGGACGGTTCGCTAATCCTTATCGCAGACGCCCAATAAGCCCCCCATCTTTCTGCATTTAAGCCAAACTATAGGCTGAAAGAAGGTGTTTGTACCTTTTCAGCGAAGCCGTTGACCCTGCTTTACTCGTGTAAACATGAGATACGGAACTGTACTCGTCCACCGTCTACATTCAGCTATCAAAAATGGCTTCAGCAAGTCGCCTGGCACTGCGACGGCCACAACCCTGTTAATGGCAGGATATTGCCTGATAAAATATGTAAGAGTAATCGGAAGGTTTTCCTCAACCTGCCTGGGATGGAAAACGCCTCTCCCCGATTCACTTGTGCGAAGAGGTCAGCCGTTTAAACAATGGGCGGAAGAACTTCTGAGACGAGGCGCCATGGTAACTTTAACATCCCTGGTTACAAAAAGAAACCGGCAATCTATTGCCCTACTTTGCCTTCAATGGCACCACGAGCCATAATTACAACAGGGTGAGTGATGATCAAAAGGCGCTAACCAAATAAATATAGATATGTTGAAAAAATAGGATCGAGTTGATATAGTTGATTTGGCCCTGGGACGGAAATAGACGTAGTGGAATTATGAATCAAATCATTCTCAGTATATCTTTGTGTTAATAAGTTTGATTTGTTCTTCTGTTATATACCGTGTCCCTCACAGGACGTAGTCGACCATGGCTCTCCCCTTCCTCCTATAACTTGTAGCTCACAATAACTTTCGCCCCTTTGCTTACTCTCCCAGACCCTGTTCTGCCATCCAGTTACTTAATCCCGCTAGGTATGTCACGCGTTTCTTTCCCTTGTCTCTCTTTCCCTGTATTCGCCTTGTGAGTATCATATTCTCCAAGCTCTCCTTTCTCCTTAAGTGCCGCAGAAATTTTAGCTGCCTCTTCTTGGTGTTAAGTATATGCTTCCTCTTTGTTTCCAATTCCACATCATTGCTCACACACTCGGATCATGACATCCTTAGCATCCTTCTGTAGAACCATACCTCCGTTGCCTCGAGTCTCTTCTCTATCTTTGAGGAGACCGCCAAACATTCACTGCCGTAAAGGAGGACAGATATCACGTAGCTCTTCAGTGCCCTTTTCTTTGTCATCAACGAAATACTCCTGTCTCGTAATACTCTGCATGGCTTTTGTAATGCGTCTTCCAATGCTAAATTTTCCAGGTCAACATTGTGATCACATCAGATTCGAGAACATGGTCGATCAACGCAATCCACTCACTCATATGAAATATGATCAATTATGAAAAGATCAGATTATTGTGTAGAATCTTATCACGATAGCTTAGAACTTTTCAGTTCCTATTCCGATATAAAAATATATGTAATTGTATCATTTATGGTATTTCACTTTCCTTACAGGAGTACCTCGTAAAATTACTGACATTTGTCACCATTGAAAAATGTCCTTTGTCGTGATTAGAAGAAAAAAAAAGGAAATAATGAGAAAGCAGCTCGAAATTGCTTCCGGCGATAAAACGAAATCAAATGTGAAGCCCTGGATTCTGAAAGAAGAAAAGGGAATGCATTTGATTTCAGAAGATTTGAGATGGGGGTAAAAAAAAAAAAAGAAAAAAGAAATATCTGCTTCTCCCTAGTGGGAAAAGTAAAATAGAAAAAAAAAAGTCCTATTTCAGAATGACATTGCAGGGAAGAATTAAAATTAAATTCAAATCAAAGCTCAAGAGTTGGAAGGATGAGCAACAAATGTAAAGGACTTGAGAAAAAAATAACGTCGCATTTGAAGATTGAATGGAGGAAAAGATGAATGTGAAATTATTGAATAGAAAATCGGAATGAATCTAAAAGGCAAAACGTGAATTTAAAAAAAATGTTCACAGAAAAAAAAATGAATGACGACATAATAAGTAGAAAAAAACAAAAACAAAACAAGGATAGGTGGGTGAATTAAATCCTAAGCTACGTCCAGTGATAGATTCCAAATAAGAAAGAATTTGCTTATATAACTCTTTTTTATTATCTATCTCAATTTATTTATTTGCTACCTATCTATCTATATATATATATATATATATATATATATATATATATATATATATATATATATATATTGATTCTAAATCGTACGACTCATACAGCAATCGCTATCACTTGACTTAAAATTTTTTGCCCTTCCTTGCCTTTTAAAGGAGTGCCCTTTGTCGTGCTGATGTTGCTACATGCCTTACTTCTTGCCTATCTCACACTGCGAATTTTTTCTAAGCTCTATACTAAACATTAAATCTGTTACGAAAAAAGTACTAAACAAAATGAACACAAAACGATCACTTTTAAAAATTGATTCGTAACTGGAAAAAACGAATGAATAAAGAATGTTAACAACAAATACTTTTTCACACCTAAACCAGTTCTGCGGAATCAGAATCAACGTTGAGTTTAAGCAAGCGAATGAGCCAATTGGAGTAAAGTGCCAGGCAGATTTAAATGTTTCCCACTTGTGAGAAATGCAGGTATCGATTTTTTTGCATGCTAGCATGCTAGTTAACATTTGTGTCAGTTAGCTGTTGGCTCTAACGCTGGCCAATAGAATATCCCTGCCTATTCGTGGCAGCCAGCTATATGTTGTTATTCTGGCCAGTACAAAATGGCCGCAAACTACATGGAAACTGTCGTAGAAGCATAAAAAAAATTCGATTATTTCCACTATCGACGGGAGTTGGGAAATGCATAGATGGTCTTGACCTTCACGCTAACTTTGAGCATGTGCATGTAAATTTTGGTGCAAATCCGTAGAAAATTGCTGCCTTGCATTCGTTGCACACACACACACACACACACACACACACATCCTGCTTTATATATATATATATATATATATATATATATATATACAAGTTCATAACCTATTTCTCTAGACTTATTCGTTATCTCTAACTATCTATCTAACTGTGTTGGCTTGTTCTTATCTATCTACCTATCACTCTCTGTGTGCCCCCAGATATATATATATATATATATATATATATTAAGAAATATAGTTTTAAGGTGTGTTATATTTATGGGATAAAGTGCCAAATATCAGGGATAGAGCGTATGTAAATATAAATTTACACATTGAAGTCAACACTCAGAGGCGACAGGCTGTTTACTGCTAAAAGCAATGAAGGCCTGACGATTTAGTCTAACCTGAAACAGCCTGTTGCCGCTGAGTGTTAACTTCAATGTTCACTTTCATACATACTGGTAAGGATGATTCAAAGGAGGTTATTAAACCAGATCCCAATGTAAAAGACAGGGCATTATAACAATAAGCATCAAGAAGAAAACGTTCACGATTCGTTTCGGTTAAAATTTATTTCGTGAATATCAATATATATTCATCTTTTCAGGCCGGAATTCTTTTAGTAAAAAAAATTCAGTCTGAAGAGCTGAGTATATAGAGATATTCACGAAATTAATTATCACCAAAACGAATCTTTAACGTTTTCATCCTCAATTTACACACACGCACACACACACACACACACACACACACACACACACACACACACATATATATATATATATATATATATATATATATATATATATATATATATATATCGATTACTATCTATACATCTATTTATTTCTATAGACTTATTCGTTTTCTATCTATATATCTATCTGTCTCGGCTTGTTCTTACCTAATATTCTCAGTGCGCCCTTATATATATATATATATATATATATATATATATATATATATATATATATATATATATATATATTTTTAACGTGTGCAATATTTCGGAGATAAAGTGCTCAAAATCAGAGATAGAGCAAATGCAAATATAAAAGTACACATTGAAGTCAACACTCAGAGGTGACATGACGTGTTGTTTCATGCTAGACGCAATGAAGGCCTGACGATTGCGTCTAGCATGAAACAGCCTTGAATTAAGCATTTTGTAATATTTTTCTTTCATTGATTCAAGGTATATTTCTGTGTACAATGAATAAGCTCGTACCCGGCTTTTATTGTTAAAATAAAATAACTGCAACTTGACACTATTGCTTACCTTGGTTGCGAATTCAGGTGTGTTCAAATTTTAAACATTTCACCGTTCAGCGGTCCGTCAGAATTTGTTTAATATTCATGTATGGTGCACAACATAAAATGAAGGGTGGAAAGTTGATCTTTCGACATAAAATGATTCGGGAATTTTGGAAAGGTGTAATCACCGGAACTGCGACAAAAATCAATCCGTTTTATTTGGATCGTGTTCTGGCACTTCAGAAAGTCAAAAGGTGTTTCGCAGATTTGGTCAGAGGGATTTTAACTTAAACAATCAACAAAGCCGGCGGCGAATTTCCGACATCGTGGCAGCTATTTTGGTTGACAGCTTGGTGAATAAACCAAGGATTTAAATGGAAGAGATTGCTAATAGTTTTAAAATCGATATCTCAACTGCCTTTCGCCATTTGAAGAGACGTAGGTTCCTTTCTAAATTCGACGCGGTGGTGCAGCATTATCTGACAGAACCGAATAAAGTTAATCGTTTTTCTGCGGCGAATTCTATGTTTTTACGCAACGAAAACATGCCGTCCTTGTACAGAATTCATCCAGTTGATGGGAAATAGATAGTTTATGATAACGTTTGACGCGAACGGAGCTGGAAAAAAAAAACTTATGACAAGAGCATGGGATGATGATACACTTAGGGTAAAAAAAACAAGACTCTAATTTACCAAACATGTGCCCTAACAACACTCCTTTACGGGAGTGAATCCTGTATCGTGTATTCTGGTCAGGATTGGACATTAAATAGTTTTATCTTCAGCTTTATTAACAGTACAAATGAGGGGAGAGTAATTTACGAGGGGAAGAAAAGAATTTTGGACATAAACCCAAGGTTTGGACGTCTCGTAACTGCCACCAACGAGGAAAACATTTATCGCTTTCAGTGCTTGTTAATGTATGGCAGACGATTTACTATGAATCTAATAATCAGTTCTATGAGTGTATCTCAGGAAAGAGTTGAGAATAATCTGCACAATAGTCTTGGCATCAAGAACCTTTCTGCTCAGTTTGTACCGCATTTCTTGACACCAGATCAAAATACTCATGCTGGTAATATCACCAAAAAATCTAACACCCAACTGGTTTTTTTTAGTGTTTTTGTTGTGGTGTCCTCCTTCTAATGAGTCTATTGTGCACTCTTCCAATTACTATAAAATTAGTAGGAAAGTATGCCTCGTGGAACAGTACTATAGATTCAACGATGTAATACTCTTCTGTTATAATTACTGTTCAATACACGATATATCAGCAACCTCTTGTTTTGTTATTTCTTAACGATTTACCTGGTTACAACAGTTTCCTAACTCAGGGTGGGTGTTGGATTTAATACTATGAGTCACAGACAAATAGACATTCCATGTAGTGGAAAGGGTCCTTATCATCTGCTCCTAAGAATTTCAAAGTCATTTACTCTGCATGGAAAGTAGTGACCTCGGTCTTTTGAGATGCAAAACGCATTATGTTTATTGACTACAAAAGGGACACATCATCAACGGTGAGAAGTACGGTAAATTGCTAAGTCAACTACGAAAGTCGATCAAGGCCAAGTGACCATGAAAACAGATTATAGGTGAATTGTTCTATGAGGACTTTAGCACACAAGTCCATGGTTTCAATAACTTCTGTGCGTGACTGTGGCATTGAAATGATTGACCACCACCTCTGTACTTCTGATTTGACTATTATTTGTTCCCCAACTAAAAAAATAAAGAAAAAAAACGCTTGCCTGCGAACCACTATGTGCTATCCTTACGATGAATCTATATCATCTATATTATCTAATTTATATTATATACTATATACTATATTATCTAAACTATACTAACTATACGATACTATCTATATTATATACGATGCTATTTTTACTATACTATCTATAGTATACTATCAATCTATACAATCTATATTATCTAATCTATATTATATACTATATACTATACTATCTACACTATACTAACTATACTATACTATCTATGTCATATCGATGCTATTTTTACTATAATATCTATACTATACTATCAATCTATACCGTCTATATTATCTAATCTATATTATATATTATATACTATATTATCTACACTATACTAACTATACAATACTATCAATATTATATACGATGCTATTTATGCTATACTATTTATACTATACTACCAATCTATACTATCTATATTATCTAATCTATAATATATATCATATACTATACTATCTATACAATCTGTACTATACTATTTATACTATACTAACAATCTATACTATAAATATCATGTAATCAATATTATATGCTATACTATCTATACTATCTATACTATATATACTGGTTATATTTTTCTGTTGTTGATGTCTTTTTGGCAAGCAAATGGTTGTCTTTGAAGTTGCAAATGCCTGTTAATCTGGAAATAAGCAATGCAGTAATGAATACGGAGTGTTGAAATGTATCCATGTAAGATTTCCCAGCTCTAGCATCACGCCTTCATAGTCAGCCTGTAAACTCTTCAGCCCACCCTCGCACATGTGGGTTGCAAAAATTTATTATTGCATGAAACGATTCCCCGAAATAATTCTCTGTTCTGATTTTTAGTAAAATATCGGTCCGCAAAACATTCTCGGCCTTCTCCGTTATACACACGCACGCACGCACTCACATATCCTCCACCCTGAACACACACACACACACACACACACACACATATATATATATATATATATATATATATATATATATATATATATATATATATATATATATATATATATATATATATATATATATATATATATATACACATAACTATACATGCACATACATATATATATATTCATATATATATATATATATAAACATATTTATATACACACGGATATATATATATATATATATATATATATATATATATATATATATATATATATATAGGTTGTATTGAGCTCTTTTGTTAGTTAGTTGTTACTCGTATCGGGGTTTTTCTTTGGGCTTCAGACCTGCATCTGTGCGATTTTTTTTGTCGGCAGAAGTCCATGTTTGTAGCTCTTTCTTTTTTAAAACATTTTTCCCTCGAGATTGATTTGATTAGCAAATCAAAAATTCGAGGGTTTTTCGAAACGAGTCTAGTTATCTATCTATCTATCTATCTATCTATCTATATATATATATATATATATATATATATATATATATATATTCGTCATTTTTACCGTTAAGTTTTATTACATCGTCTAATCGCCAGTCTGTCTGGTTCTATATAGACAATAATATTTGGAGCATCAATACCGTTTAACGTGCAAATATGCAAGTAATTTTTCATTTTTAACCTTTCCCTTACCTGCAATTTTTTTCTTTTGGTCTTTGTGGTAATTCTGGTTGTTTTTCTAAGATTTTCAGTTATCAGGTCGGACAGGTCTTAAATCAAAATTAAGGGCTACATCTGTTGTTAATGGCAAGTGAGAATTCTGTAGAAATGTTACAAGCAAACTCTTCTTCATTTCGAAAGAATTTATCAACATTGTTTAGATTCTGAAATATAGCTTTCCTTTTTCAATGCACTTTCTGATTCATATTCCCATTTCTTCAAAATAGTACTCTCTGATTCCAACACACACGCACGCTCACACGCATACAGCTACAAACACGCATATACTTATTTATATATGGGCATGGTGGATTAAGGGTTAGCGTTCAGAATAAGAAATCGGAGAGCCGAGTTCGAGACGAATCCATTACATTCACTTCAGTGCTATAATACCCTTTTGAAATGTATTACTCCTCCTCTCCCTCCAGCTATGGGTAAATAACACTACACTGGGTTCTATAGACTTTGATGGCAACCAGACTAGGAGAAGGACAACTCTGAATTCAAAACCTGCGGAGGGTCGTTTTGTGACATTGAGTCACGTAGTACACCAGGTCTCTGTATTCGATCCTTCAAAATTGTGGTTGGTTCTGCACAAAGTCTTCACTCCTATAATCAGATCATATGTGCAGGTTGTCTGGCTGTCGGTCCATAGTAATTTTTGTGTTTAAATTCTACGGTTTACAGTTATGTGCGCTCGACTGTGACATTCCAACATAAAAGAAAACAAAATTCTATAATGGATAATTTTTCACGTTCTACTGAACACTTAACGATAACTGTCAGCCGTAGGATTTGAACGCAAAAAGAAAATATCAGTAATGGATAGATTTTGCCTTACCAGTTTACCCCTAATGAAGATTTCGGAAAGAAATGGAAAGTACTTGGAAAATAAAAGTGATTCTCACTGTTACACTGCATTTCTTGCCTTTTTCAAATGTAACATACGCGAAAATATTCGTGAATATGAAAGGATTATGATCAAAATAAGCAGAGATAATATATGTAATTTATTCAATCACACATGCATAAAAGAGAATTTTCTGCCTAATTACACGCACGCACACGCACACAGACACACACACACACAGACACACACACACACACACACACACACACACACACACATATATATATATATATATATATATATATACAGTGAGAAAAAAAGATTGAGGGTGTATCAAAATATTTTTACAAATTGGGGACAAGTTCGTCACAGACAAACAAATACACGTGTCTATATAAACATATATCCACATATCCTTCGTTTTTGTGTTTAATGCAAGTTTACGGTAGATGATGCTGTGTTGTCGTGTAGACAAGGTTACGTTTGCCATTCGTGTACATTTGTGACTTCTCTGTATTCAACGCTTAACGTGCATATTAGTGAGTTAACTGAGAAGTGTTACGTTTAAAAATGGCTGAATCTTCATATCCTTAGCTGGCAAATATAATTTTTACATACGGCCGCGCGAACCCTAATGGACACGCAACTGTTTCAGATTGCGTCTCCAGACCGAAGACAGCCGAGTCATCCAACATTTACTTCTGCTTATTTTCGCGTTGCATAGACATGAAGCATCGCATCACCAGCTATGAAATGAGAGAAACCAAGATCCACTCATACGCTTGCCCACGAAGAATACATTCGACATGGTGTCGTAGACGATCCAAGTATCAGCAAACGTCAAGTGGCCCTAACATGTAGTACATCTCATAGTACCACATGGAGGGTACTTCAAGAGCAGCTCCTGTATCCATATCATTTGCAAAGTTTGTACGGTCATTGGAGGATGTACTACGACTAAAATGAAGACGCATGTGGTCCATGCCTAATGGGGCTTCAGAACATTTTAGTCACATTGATCGCTACGCACTGGCCGAAATCTAACCTGAAAGATGTATAGGTAGAGATGGATATTCCCCCAAATTCCATCATTTGGATTTTTATCTGTGAGACCACATAAAAAAAAAACAAACAAAAAAAAACTGGTTTATGCAGCAGACATTAATAATTCAGAGACGCTTAATCAACTTGACATTAGTTTCTGTGAAACATTCGACACTGTGTTGGACTATGTCAAATGGTCCGCCAGTCAATGATCCGACGGGTGCAAGCCGAAGACATTTTTACATTTTTTTATGAGTTGCTGTTTTGAAGTACAACGACGCCGTTTTGGGCATAATGTTTATATTGACATTTTACTTTGCTTAGGTCTCAGGTACACGCCTCCAAAAATGAAAATATTTTGGTATTGTATCTTTCATTTTCCATTTAAGAGCGTCTACCGTAAAATTTAAACTCAATGACTCTAAAACGAAAGATTTGCGGACATATGTTTATATGGACGTCTGTACTTGTCTTTGTGTGAGGAACCGGCCCCCCCACAATTTTTTAAATGTATTTTTCATACACCCTCTACATATACATATATATATTTATATATGTATGTATGTATGTGTGTGTATGTGTATGAACATTTTTTTTATTTTTTTATCTATTACTATGTGTTTTGGTTGACGAAATTTGCACAAACCAGGTGTACCAATAATGGCGACAACTACGTCTATATGAGGCAAGAGAAATCGATAACTCTCATTGTGTTCTTGGCGATGTAATGAATGGTTATTGATCTAAATATTTAGCTAAATGATGTTTAATTTCTTTTTAACATGATATTGATCTGTCTGAAAAAAGTGGTAACAAACAATACAAATCATAACATTATCCGAAGCTGATTCTAAAATGTAAGGGTAAACATTATTTACAAGTTTTCATAATTGAAAGTGATTGACGGATAGTGTAGGTGTTACTGGCGAGGATAGTGGGAAGGGCGAACCGTGCTCATATTCATGTTATGCCAGTTGAATAAACTTCATTTATCTATCTACTATGGTTTATATAGTCAGTGTAAACAAGGTTCTCGAGATATTGGGTGGTATCCAATCTAGGAGAAAAGTAGAGTTGGTATCTAAAGTTGTATCAAAATAAAGAAAGATGCCTTTCAGAAACAAACAATTTATAAATATAAAAGAAAATGTGGTTTGATAAATCGTAACAGTACTAAAAATGCTAAGTGTGAAAAAGATAGAAGTTTTTGTCTTTATTTTCTGTTGAAACTAAATCCAGTATATGACGTTTGTAACGGCTCATGAAAAAAAGATAATAGACATTTAACGGCTCATGATAAAACTTAATAGACATTTGTTGTCAGCTACAATTTACAAAATATGTTTAAATATATATATATATATATATATATATATATATATATATATATATATATATATATATATATATATATATATATATGATGAGTTCCTACAGATGTCTAACAGCGTCTACGATAATGAATAAACTGAATCATGTACATATGGTTTGTATTAATGTATTACTTTTTCTTTTATCATCCTCATGGTTGGGTTGACAAGATTTTCGCATACGGCACACACACACACACACACACACACACACACACGCACACACACACACACACACACACACACACACACATATATATATATATATACATATATATATATATATATATATATATATATATATATAGTGCGAGAGAGAGAGGTGGTCGTCTAAATTACGCAGAAAAATGAAAATAACTTTGACATTTCATTTTAATTGAATTATTTACCAAAATTATATAAATTATCTTGAAATTGAAAACTAAATGTATTCCACAAAATTCAATCAATCCCTCCAGATGACTTCGGAAGCTTCTGCAAATCTTCTGGAAAGAATCCTTTTTAAGTTGGTAAATGCTGCGATACTCCTTGACTTCATTTCATCTTTGGTGTTAAGTAGATTTGTTGGTCTCTCGCACAATTGCGCCTCACAAATAATAATCAAGGAGGCATGCAGTCTGGGGTGTTAGGTGACCAGATGTAATACGCGTTGTGATCGAGGAAATTTTCTAAAAGACTTGAATTGAGTCTCGTGGTTGTGAGGCAATAGTGAAGTATTATGTTGCTAGGCATATGTTCTTCCAGTAGCCAACATCTTGACCCAATATTGCACTACCTCATCAAAGCATTTGATGTAGGTCTCCATGTTGAGTTAAAGCCCCTGTGCGAAGTTGAATGATGCTATAATATCGCCATCATTTATGATCACTACAAACACTTTCGAAACAAAGGAACAGATGAAAGCTTGTAAAAAAATTAAAAAGACCTTATGCAACTGGAATTTATAAACAGGGATCATAACATTCATATACAGGTTCGGGGTTAGTGTACTTTATTAGATTTGTTTGCGCGGTTGTATTCTCGCCATTTAAATCATTAACTTCTATATCTCTTTTTTGTATGAATGATTCATGTAATGTAAATTGAACTGTACCTCATATTTTTATATATATTTATATATATATATATATATATATATATATATATATATATATATATATCAAGAGAGCTTCTTAACACATAATAAGATCTTTCTTTCTTCAACAAGTTATAATTTTTTTTTGTGTCAGCCGCACTGTTTCCTCAAATGAATAATGTTGAGGAGAAAGGTCAGCAGGCCTTCAGTAATGGTACCAAAATTCATACTCTGAGCTGAAAGACCAATCAAGAACCATCAAGTGAACAGTGAATAAGTTTAAAAAAAGAGGGAATAGTATAGGGAAAAGCTGGGTCAGGAGATCACAAAATCATCATTGTAACCCTTAGAGCTAAAGTGATCGTCAAGAAAAGATCCAACTAAATCTATAAGTGTTTTGCCACGTGAGAGAGGTGTTTTAGCTATAACAGTCCAAAGAGCAGCGAAAAAAAAAACACTTGAAAATGAATCGTAGAAATCGTAAAACCTCTGCTGCACTTTGTTAATCCAGGACAGAACGTCAGAAGGTTAAAGTGTGACGTTCATCTTGAATAAGTTTGGAAATGATTCAGGAATAATATATATACAATTGAACTTAATTTCAAACTTTCATGAGATTCCGATCCTTAGCCATGTTTAATTAATGATGAACATGGCATTTACGTCCATGATCGATTTTTACTCTTAAGTTTGGAAAGTAAATATGCATTCTTATTGCTCAATGTAGAGTCCAATAGCGTTTTAAAAACCTCGGAGAATTCCAGTAAAAATATTTTTAATAATTTCTAACATACAACGGTTCAAAGATATTTGCTGTTACACGATTTTGACAATTTTGCTGTTACACACGGTATATGTATTTCAACTGGTATGAAGTTGAGTGAGTATATCGAATCAATTGCTACGTCTCCTGCAAGGAAACATGGTTCGCTCTGGAGTGCTATAGATGTTTTCTTTTCAGAATCCATCTTGCACATTTATGAATATATCATTCTTGCCTTGTACTCCTGTTGTATGTCACGCGATTCATGACAAAACCCAAAGAATTGTCTGTAATGTAATCGTAATCGATGCTAACCAGGCATCTCGACTTCAGTCACATTCTCTCCGACATGACGTTGATTCCCTCTGTCTATTCTACCAATATTTACATGGTAAATGCTCTTTCAAGCTTTTTCCCAAATCTCCAGACTACAGGAATTTAAGCGTGCTACTACATTGGCAAAGAGGTCTCACTTATTTACTGTTGATCTTGATAGAAGCAACTAGTAACTCTAATCTCAACAGTTTATTTCCCCGCACTTCTCAATTGTTGAACTTCATTCCGACTTTTTGCTTAACCGATAGCTACAATGACCCAAAAGTTAAATACAACGGTCATCGGTAACATTCTGAGATTCCTCTTTGTTTTCATCTTTTTTTCTGAATCATCCTTTTGAACTCTTCTCATAATCTTTCTCATATATATATATATATATATATATATATATATATATATAGATAGATAGATAGATAGATAGATACATGTTTGTGTACGTCTGTGTGTGTATGAATATAAAAAATATATTAAACAAATATACCCTGTCACACTTGTTCATATCTATCTATCTATCTATCTCTATATATATATATATATATATATATATATATATATATATATATATATTCTGAGTTTACCAGACGATTGAAAAGGTATGAAACCCAGGGTCACAAACTCACATCAATCTAACACAGTATGTTATCTCCATCAGTGACATTGACCGCTTTCCAATAAGTACCGCCCTTATATAATGTATAAATAATATATATAAGTTGCATATATCTATATATAGATTTATATTTATATACATACACACTTCAGCCAAACAAACACACGCACACATACACACACATATATATGGTTGCGTATATCGGTGTTTTTATTATAGTGGGGAGATCACAAATAGCGTGAAACCCAGGTTGACAAACTCACACCTATCCAACTAAATATGTTAGCTCTATCATTGATATTCAGCGCTTTCCAATAAGTACCTCACATATACAATATAATATATATATATATATATATATATATATATATATATATATATATATATATATATATATATATATATATATATATATTTTATGACGTTTGTTTACATTCGTAAGAATGATACGCTAAAATGTCCCTTTCCCTCAAGCGTGCGGTGATAGCTCAGGTTTGAAGCACCGATTGATGCGAAATCGGTCGGGTTTCGATTTCGGCTTGAAGCAATCGGATGTCTAACCTCACTGATGAGCTGTGATACACCGAAGTAGGCCAGTATGTGGATGACATTACACACACACACAAACACACACACACACACACACACACATATATATATATATATATATATATATATGTGTGTGTGTGTGTGTGTGTGTGTGTGTGTGTGATTGTCTGTGTGTGCGCACACGCGTACGTATGTAATCTGAATCTGTCCTTTATTTTGCTAGCTAGGTATGCACTTATCGCTCTCTTTCTTTCTATCCCTATGTCAATTTATCTATCTAACAATGTCCCTATCTGCATATTTAGTAGATGTTCCTTTTTCTCAACCTTTCAATATCTTTCAGTTCGTATATCTATCTATTCTTTATCGAGATAAGTATGTCCTTATCATTTTCTCTCACTCCCTCTCTCTCTATCCCCCTGTCTCTCACACTCCATTTATCTATCCCACTCTGTTCTCATTGCTCTATTTAGTAGCTGGCTAAAACTTTTTTCTATCTATGTAAGTTTTCTTTTTTTTTATGTAGATGGCAAATTATGTTCATATCACACTCCATTTTTCTACCTCTTTCTGTTCTTAAATCTCTCTTTAGTAGAAGGCTATGTTCTTTCCTCTCTCTCTCTCTCTCTCTCTCTCTCTCTATATATATATATATATATATATATATATATATATATATATATATCAACTATCTATCTATTTGCGCTAAGCTTTTGAAGTGATACTTTTTTATAATTTTAATAAAGGAGATGGCTTGAAACGCTGAAACCACCATGTTGAATTTTACTCAGACTAAAATAACAATTTCAACAATTCAATGATTTTGTATCCAACCAGGCATAGAAGTGTTGAAACATAATGAATCGTTTTCACATTGGAGCAGTAGTATATATTGGTTATGTCAAACTGGTTGAGCCTAAAGATTACTTTCAGATGACGTCAACTGCTACATCGGTTCTGAAATATAGAAACACAGCTTGGATCGACACAAACCAAAACTGAAAATTCGAAAAAGAATTTCCCAAACTAAATCCATAATACAGAAAACAATTTTCGCAAAAAAACATTAGGATTATTTACTACATTTACATTCAAACTATTGTTCACGTCTTGTTTTAATATCAAACCTTTTCGGCCATAGTGTTCTCCCTTTTACTTCAAGTGCTTGCAGATTTGGTTAATCTTCAAAAAATGGCTTCAAAGGTGTGAAGTGTGTAGATCTCTGGCGCTACATAACCAAAATAAAGAACATTAACAGGTAAGAGCAAACCGTAATCTGAATAATTTTAATAGCAAATCAGCTAACACGGATCGCACATGTTACGCGAAAAGAGAACAAGGACATAATCATAATGCTGACGTCCCAGCCTCAAACAAATGCTAAATATGGTAGCCACGAACAAAACTGGAAAGAGAGGTGGCAAATATTGTATTTCCCACATATATATTTTGGAAAAAAATTGTTTTAAAGAAAGTGTTTGTAAATTTCCGTTGACAGAGACAATGGCTGTTCAATAACTGATGGCAAATATTTCCTTATATGTTAATGTCTAATATTATCACTGGTGTTAACCTTCATGGAATATCGTACACTTTTTTTTAATCTAATTGCGTAGGTTGTTCTCGCATTACCATCCAAGTCTAGGAATATTAATTGTTATTAAGTACTGCTCAGTTATTGCTCCACCTCTTTCCAGCGATTCTAAGTCTAGACTTCCCAGCCCAGAGATTTAACTCAAATTTTTTTGTCACCAAACTCACGAGATAAATCTTTAATCCATTGGGGTGGGCAATAACTGAACAATACTAACTATGAACAAGACGAGATATCAGTAGACATGAAAAATGGTAATCCAACTAACTGTCCCCCTCGATTAAAGAGATCATTTTGACTGAAGGTTAACCGGATCTGACGGAGCCTGACGAAGGCTATAATGACAACAATCGAAACGTTGCGAAAATAACAACAAAGGTAACGTGTTTAGACGGAATGTAAATAATGTAAATTATGAAAATTCCTCATTCCAAAAATTCAGAGAAAAATTAATTATGATTGTGAGAAAACATACTCGTAAGGTTATTGAAGAAATGAATTCTAGATAATTATGCCTTAAAATTGACTTAAAAATGCAATTGTTTCTAAATTAGGGACAAAAGTTAGATTATCTAGAATATACCGTAGAAAGGCAGGCATTCGTTTCACCCATTCGACAGGAATATCATAACTTTTGCATTTCATCTCTCTCTCTCTCTCTCTCTCTCTATATATATATATATATATATATATATATATATATATATATATACATATATATATATATATATATATATATATATATATATATATATATATATATATATATATATAAGGAAAAGAAAGATTTTTTAAATTGATCAGGCACGAAACGCATTGGTAAATACGTAAATATCTTTAAATATATATATATTTATTTATATGTTAATTTCTGCACGCGCGCACACACACACACTCACACACATATATATATATATATATATATATATATATAGATAGATAGATAGATAGATAGATAGATAGATAGATAGATAGATAGATAGAGTGAGACAGGGAGACAGAGAGAGGTGTGTGGTGGGGAGAGTGTATGTGTATGCGTGTGTGTTTTCTTGTATTTGTGCGTATAATGAAGTAACGTTATATACAGAATATGGAGGCTTAATTGAATCTCACATTGGTTACCTTACATTTACCCAATAACGGACGGCATCAATTAATGTTGGCCATGATACGTAGAGCCTCGGGGATTCTTCCATGCGTAGACCTTATATTTCCGTTTGCAATGAGTCTCTATTTCTTCTCTCCGCAGTAGATTTCATATATCTGAGAGACACACGGTTCATTCCCACGCAGGCACACACGAGTTCACATGTTGGGTGGTAGATCTGCACCCGACCGCCAGGGGTCAACTTTCAGTTCAAACCGCTTCTTCCCCTAAAATATTTTGATGTCCGTTTGTCACACTAAGTGCAAATTATGTTCAGAAGTGAACCCGTTACTCAATGGAGTCATCGTTGAACAATCACTTTTATATTACTTTCAAACCATGTAGTATTTCATGAGGGAAATCATTATATATATATATATATATATATATATATATATATATATATATATATGTGTGTGTGTGTGTGTGTGTGTGTGTGTGTGTCTGTGTGTGTTTTTGTGTGTATGTGTATTTGTATGCATGAGAGAGTGTGTGTGTATATATATATGTGTGTGTGTGTGTGTGTGTGTGTGTGTGTGTGTGTGTGTGTGTCTGTGTGTATGTGTATTTGTATGCATGAGAGTATGTGTAAAATATATATATATATATATGTGTGTGTGTGTGTGAGAGAGTGTGTGTGCGTGTGTCTGTGTGTTTTTTGTGTGTATGTGTATTTGTATGCATGAGAGTATGTGTAATATATATATATATATATATATATATATATATATATGTGTGTGTGTGTGTGTGTGTGTGTGTGTGTGTGTGTGTGTGTACGTATATTTGCACCCCCTCATCTTTTGTCTCTCTCTCTCTCATCTTCTGGATTTTAAGTTTAGATCATATCGTTTTATTCTTCGTAGTGTCACCACAAATGTTTACACACATTTCCGGTGTCTGTTTTATTTTTAATTTTAATTTAGGTCAGCGTATCGGTAGCGAAATATCCATCGAAAAATAATTCATATTTATATGTATCTCACTCATTTAAACCGTTATTTAACTCCTGTGTTTAAAACTTCTCTCTGGTAATTTTTCATCCCCACCTTCACATTTAGGCGTTCCTGTTCTTCTTTCTTCTAATACACCTCTCCCTAGAGCTTTAATATATTTCCCTCTAACACTTATTTCCTACCCCCATACATACACACTCACTAAATTTGTATTTTTTATAGCCGGAGTTATATTTTCCGATTTCCTTTTGAATTTGTAGGTCTGATGAATTAGATCGTGATTACGATTCTAATGTAATGAATTATAACCATGGAATATTAGTGTTTGATCATTATATATATATATATATATATATATATATATATATATATATATATATAATGCCTGAGTAAATGCCCTGACGTGCTATAATATTTCGCTACAGAGAAAGTCTCTAGGTAGCAAAGTCCCAATTGCTAACTAGAGGCTTCATCTGTACCTAAATGGTATAGCACGACAGGCCAACTGACGTTTTGGTATAGGATACAGGTTCGATTCCTGTCGGAGAATATATATTCTACGAAATTACTCGGATATTCAGGCCAGTAAATGTAATTAATACTGTTTATTATGAACAATGTATTTTCTTAAATAACTGTATCTATAAAAATAACGTATAAATATATGTATATACACACACAATCATATATATATATATATATATATATATATATATATATGTCAAGAATTGCTTCCCACGTTGCTCCTGAATTGTCGTCCGTTGGCGTACAGTCTTCGCCTCATGATGCTCCAAAGGTTTTCGTTTGGGTTCAAATCCGGAGAATTTACTGGCCACTTCATTTTTCGAGGTCCATCGAAGCCTAACTGTTTCAAATATTCAGTAGTCTTGTGAGCAGCATGTGAGGGACCATTGTCTTGCTTAAAAACTATGGCCCTTCTGAAGGCAACTCTTTGCCTTTTCATCCACGGCTCAAGATGCTCCTTCATAAACGCTATGTATGCATCAGCAGTCATTTTGACGCCATCTGGTACTCTCCATGGGCCTACTAATGTTTTTCTAATAATACCACCCCAGATCATTATGCCTCCACCGCCTTGTTGGCGTCTCACACGCTTATGGCGACTCTGTCCGTTCATTATCCAGCCTTTGTACCATCTATCTGGCCCATCAAGTGTTGCTCGAGTTTCGTCCGTGAAAAAAGTTTTAGAGAAGTCAATCTTCATATTGTCCTCGGCCCATTTCAATCAATTTTGAATGTGATTTCTCGTCAACGGAGGCTTCGATAAAGGTTTGACTGTTATTGCTATTTCCCTCAGATACCGACACCGAGTACTTTTATACACAGTAGGATCCCCAATGCGACTGAAACGCTCTTGGCTGATAAGTCCAGGGTTCTTCGTGGCCTCTCGTGTAACTCGTGACATGAGACGACGTGAAATAACACTCGGCTTGCCTTTATCTGCCCGTTTGCGCACTTCTGTAGGGTCGGCGGTGAACCTTTTTACTGTTTGATGAAACCTCCTTATCATTTTAGAAATTTCTAGGGTAGATTTACCTTTTGAGAGTTCTGAGGTGATAGTTTTCTTTTCAGCTTTACTTAAACTGCTTGTACGGCCCATCTTTTCATTAAATTCTTACACATTTCTAATAATTTGGCACGGACAAATCACCGTGCTGATAACAAATATGGCGCAGTTTGTCTACATTGCGCAGAATAGTACGAAAATTTCAGTGATTGTGCAGGTCCGTGTTGCCAACATTGTGTGAAAATTTTGTGTGAATTGATATTTTTGAAATATTATAAAAACAAGTTATCTCGATAATACTTTGGCACGCGGTGTATATATATATATATATATATATATATATATATATATATATATATATATAAATATATATATATATGTAACATATTGGTAAAGTGTTAAGGAGAAAGACATTACTAAGTGATATTTTAATCATGCAACACCAAGGGAAAGTACATTTTACCCTTTCGACTTCGTCATGATCAATTATAGTAGATATTCCTTCGAATAATGATTAATTGAACCAATCAACTTAATGCGAGAGAGAAGGCATGTTTATCGTGTTTTATTTTTTCAGGATATTAACAAGCGGAATACTCACCATCGTCAATAATGATTGATTGTTTGTCAGACTTCTCTCTCTCGGCTACACAAAAATGAAAAGGTTTTTGTTTTGTCTCTGGTTGGATTGAAGGTTGGTTGCCACGATATCGCTATGTAACCAGGCACAATAGAAAGAAATTTACTAATATATTCTTCTATTTGCTGTGTCCTTTCGGGACGTTTGGCGATAATAGCTATCCGCAATTTCCTGTTTTTTAGCTCTTAATATATTTTGTCTTTTTCGTTGTCTCTCCTAAACCATGTTCTACCGTCCATTTACTCAAGCCGGCTGGATAATTTATGCATTTTTCGTTGGTCCCTCGTACCTAAAATCTGTCTTGGGTCTATCAAATTTCCCAGGCCCACTTTCAACATTATGTACCCAAGGAATTTCAACTGTCTTTCTGGTGTTAATTGTAAGTCGCCTTTTTTGTTTACATTTTCTTCAAAAATGTGCGTGAATTTCAAAGTTACCCTAGTCTACATAACAACACAGCGCCATCTACGTATTTAAACTTACTTTAAACTTAACTAAAAAAATGAAGGATTTTGTTAAATGCATTTATATGGACTTTTGTCCTTGTTAGGTGTGAGGAACACACACCCTAGAAAGAGAAGTGGTTAAAATCGTTTTGTGTCAGTACCATTATGTCATCCCACCTAAGAAATGGTGAGAGAAAAGAATGATCATTCAGGCCTTCAGTAATGATACCAACATTCATACGCTGGCTTCCATCTTCAAATTCCATAAAGAATATGGGGAATAAGTGTAAAAAAAAAACAAGAAACAGTAGAGAGGAAAACTCGCAACAGCCAGAGGGATCATCATTTCAACTTAGAGCTAAATACATTCTCATTGTTCAAAGTAGACAGTTATAAAAACCTCGAAGAATTCCTGTAAGTTTTCTCAGATAAAAACGGTTCAAACTTAATCTAACAACTGGACAATTTTGCTGTTACACGATTTGGACAATTTCGCTGTTACACACGGTATATGTAACCTATTATAAACAACATATCTATATTTACTCGTGCGCATATATATATATATATGTGTGTGTGTGTATAGAGAGAGTTATATATATTTACTCATACTCCCATGCATACACACACGGACACACATACACACAGAGACATACACATACACACAAACACATATATGTGTGTGTGTGTGTATAATGTGATTTCTCTCATGAAATACTACATGGTTTGAAAGTAATATAAAAGTGATTGTTCAACGATGACTCGAATGCGTAACGGGTTCACTTCTGAACATAATTTGCACTCAGTGTGACAAACGGACATCAAAATATTTTAGGTGAACAAGCGGTTTGAACTGAAAGTTGAACACTGTTTATAAATTTATAAAAAAAAAAAAAACTATGTTGATTATGGGCTTCATGGATTCATTTATCGGTTTCACGTCTTTCATTTTCCACTGTGATTGGCTAACCCCTAAAGAATGAAAAGAAACATGACACACTATATATTAACGCAAAATTCCCTGTTATTTATACTGTCATAAAGCGGAAAATAAATTTAGAACGTTATATGTATTTTTAACAAGGCGTCAATTTTTTTTTATTTTTTATTCAGCTCACACCATGTAAGGATATCATGTCACTAAGATGCAAGGATCTGACAATGAAAGAGAGGGAAATATTTTAGAAGCAACCGGAGACCCAATACTAAATAGGAAACCAGAAATAAACCACTACTCCTGTTCAAAAGATCGTGGAGGTGTGTGAATCGGGCCATAGGTGAATCTATCGTCCCCTGCATATATTTATTTGGTAATATCTTAAAGAAATCGAAATGTTCTGAATCAGGACAATATTTATTCAATATCAAAAGCGAAATTAATGGTAGATGTTTATTAAATTACCTTTCATTGTGATTCCACATATGTTGTATCAAAAAATGCTTTCTACAAAAAAGCAGTATTTCCATTCTCTGAATATTAATTTAACTGAAAATATCCATCTAATGCACAGTGTCCTTTCTCTTAGTGAAAACAAATTTTATGCCGAAAATCTAAACCTTCAAAATATTCAAACATTCATTTCATATTCTCTCCTGAAACGTCAACATTTTGTTAGCAAAAGAAATGTTTGAACTTGCGATGGGTTTAAAGAAGTGAATGAATATTGCCAAGGACATCAGACAGTGATGTGAAAAGATACAAAAAAAAACAATTCCCTAGTTGAACTGCTTTAAAATGTATCGCTAGATACTTTCGCCTATCGCCCGGTTTACACTCCTCGCAGTTTTTTTTTGGCGTAGGTTTTCTGTATAGTAGTTTCTCCTTTGTTTCCTGCTTAGGATCAAGTTTCCAGTTCCTTCAAAAGGCTAGTTCAAATCTATATTTCTAACGTTTCCACATAAACTCTGAAATTTTATTTAATGTTTATATTTTTTTCTCAAAAGAAGATAAGTCATTTACCGTCCAGTTTACACTCCAGACACGCACACACACACACACACACACACACACATATATATATATATATGTGTGTGTGTCTGGAGTGTAAACTGGACGGTAAATGATTTAATATATATATATATATATATATATATATATATATATATATATATATATATATATATATATATATATGTGTGTGTGTGTGTGTGTGTGTGTGTGTGTGTGTGTGTGTGTGTGCAATTATTGATTCATATTGATCTCGCTAATGATCTCTGTTCGCCATACGTCCTTTTATGCCTCTTTTATATATATATATATACATATATATATATATATATATATATATATATATATATATATATATATATATATATATATATATATATATTTTAAAAATTATAACATAAATATGTTAGAAAATCACTAAAAAAATACCCATTTGTTTGAATGTAGATTGTAGAATAAAGGTCTACAATCTACATTCAACATTGTCATTGATAAGACACCAGAGGCTATTTTTATAGTGATTTTATAACATATTTATGTTATAATTTTAAATAATAATTATATTCGCTCTATTCTGTATTGAGCACTTTTTTAAGAATAGTAATTGTTAGTTATTGGAATTTATCCCGTATACACCAATCATATACTTGTATATATATATATATATATATATATATATATATATATATATATATATATATATATATACACACCACTTCGTCCGCCGCCCTCAACCTCCGGCGTCATCCTCTTTGGGTTGAGGTGTCCACTGGTCCGAACAGAACTTAGGAGTAACTGGTTCTACGCTGCCTGAATTCTCGTAGATTATTTCGACCGGTAACCTGGTCAAGTCTTGCTTGCTGCCCATGCTGTGTTAGTTTTTAGATCCAGTTGTCCATACGTTCACGGTCGACTGGGGATGTGGACACGGTTGTGAGAGTTAGCGCTAGGAATTTTAGAATGTGGCAAAATAAAACAATAAATAATATCTGCAGAAGCCAGACAACAATGGGGGAGATATTGACGTCTTTTATATAAGATAACATCAGAACAGAGGTTACAGGGAGAATAAAAACACTTAACATAAATGAGAAAAGAAAAAGACAAAATGCATCCAGCGAATTCCCAACAGAGGGTGGGTTTGTGTGTGATAAACGCGTATTGAATCGCCTGGGGTAGGTTTATGAGTAATAGAACAGGGGGCAGTCTTCTTTCTCTCCTCCAAAATTCTCCCGCAAATCTCTCGACACGCTGCGTCGATAGTCTCGTGAATCTCGCGACTACAGTCTTTTTCCCCGACTCAACTTTTTTAAGCAAAATCTCGAATTAATATAGAAAAAGGATCAGCTGATGACGATTGACCCTCGGCCCGGCACGCAGCTTCCACGAATGCCAAACTATCCCATGACATGTAAACCGATTTTCCAATTATTTACCTTATCTCAATCACGAGTTCTCGCTTCAACAAAATTATAATTTGGGATATCTAAACATTGATTCAACCTTTTAATCAAAACAAATACTGTTAAACAAAACCAAGTATCTCGCCATCCCCATTGTTTACTAGTGATCCAGGTTTAAATCATCGCCTCCTGCCCTGAGATCGTGTTTCTCATCGGTAAACACACATCTTAACCCAAATTGTACTTTGATACATAAACACCGTTTCCATGTCCAGTCAATAAAAAGTTATATTTGCGTGTGTGCGTCCATATGGGTATGTGTGCGTGTATACCTCCCTCTGTCACACACACACACACACACACACACACACACACACACACACACACACACACACACACACACATATATATATATATATATATATATATATATATATATATATATATATATATATATGTAATAAAGAAAGAAGAACCACAAACGTGTATTGGTTGTAATGTGGATTCTTTTAAAAAATATATTATGCCTCATTTTTTATTTTAAAAAAATCCATATTACAACCAAAAAAACGTTTGCGGTTCCTCGCTTCTTTTTATTATACACACTTTTCTCTTGTTGGAACAACTCTAACCTCTTCCCTTTTATATTAAGGTAATAAATCTCTTGGTATATAATCTAAGTGGATCATGGTAATATTAGATATTAAAATTGGTTCACAGAAAGGCTCAATTTATCTATTATTGCAGTTCAACACACACACACACACACACACACACACACACACACACATATATATATATATATATATATATATATATATATATATATATGTAATTGGTCTCTGACACCAAGTCCAACCGGCGAGAGTCTGTTTCATGTTTGAAAGAAAATTTCAGGTAATTATTTAGAAACGCTCTATCTCTGTCATCGAACACCTTTAACCATAAATATATCATACCTTAAACCTATATTGTTATCATATATGTATATATGTCTCTGTGTTCGTGCGCGTGTGTATATATTTTGTGAATGTACGTGTTTTCTTGTGTCTTGTGTGTTTCTTACTTAATTGACTGATTCTCAGATTCCATAATACAGCAATCTCTTCCTTCCTATTCTTTTTTCAATTCTCTTGCAATCATTTTTATTCTTTGAATTTTTTTACCATTTTTCTATAAGGTGTCTTTTTTTTTGCTTTCTTTTTTTCCTGTTCTGAATTTTCTCTCAGCTTGCCACATTTTCGTTGGCCTCTTGGACGCCATTGTTGGTTGTATCGTCTTTAATTGCTCTTCTTCCGAGCTCAAAACGTAATTTTTCTTTGTTATATGCTGACATGATGGAGCCGGCAAATGCTTGATAGTATTCCTACTCTCGCCGATCGTTCACAGATTAGCTAAATTGGCAAGATCTCGTCGACATTCTGCGTTCGGTTCGCCTGCTGAGAGAGCCATTGCCATGACGATAACTCGATCTGCGAATGATTCGACTCTTATAATTTTCTCTTAATTGTGCTTTTTTCCTGGGGTGAAATACTTGGATATTTTTTTAAGTTGCTTACTTTAATCTATATTTTCTTTTAAGATGATTCGTTTTTTTAATGAAGGATGCTTTTTGAAGATTATCTTTGTTTCCTCAGTTTACCTACCTGTACAAGTATACGTACCTGTACAACAGAAAGTAATTGTACAGCTACTATTATTTCCAAGGAGTTTTTACAACTTTGTTTTAAAAAAAAATGTATGCCATTGCAAGTTTTCCAACGGCGTCAATGTTAGAACTGTGATAAATTTTATGCCTCTCTCATAGCTGTGTGTGTCTTTCTTTCTGAATTTATTTCTAACTTTCTTTTTATTACTTCTTTCTTTCGGTCGCATTTACTCTCTTTTATTTATTTGATTCTATTTTTTTTTTCAAACTTTATTTTAATTTGACTTCCTTGTTTGAATATTTTTTTCTTTTTCTCTATCTTCTTTTTTATCCAAAATACTTTCATTCGTCTACTATTGTTTTTTTTCTCTTTTCTTCTTTTCGTTTACTTTGTCATTTCCTTCTTTTTAACAAACCATTTTTCATTGTCGTTGTCCTTTCATGTTTTTTTTTTATATAATTTTCTTTTAGTCTGTCTTGCGTTCTAAAAAAATTTCTGAAAACTTTGCCTTATTTTCCGATCTTTTTGGCTCTTTTCTTTATATAACTCTATCAGCCATACCCAGCTGGTCGATCAGAAAAAGCGCTCAATTAGAATGGAGCAAAAACAACATCACGTTCAGATGTAACAGAGCCTATCTGCTTCAATTAATTTAAAGTACTTTCATAAAAAAAAACAACAACACATCTTGAATTAATACAATTACTGATATAATAGCTGTAGTTTGTATTTATTCAATTGAAGTTAGCCTAGGATTGAAGGGGCAAAACAGACCCACTTCCGACCATAATTATTTTGGAGTTTTTGAAATTAATTTTATCAGTGTGCTATCAATGATGTAAGATTGGATACATTTATAAAACTGTTGTTAAGTTTGAGGAAAATTGGTTGAAAGACCAACGAAAAATAATAAAGAATCCAATAAAAATCGTAATTTATCGCTACTTACACGGGTTTTCACTAGATGGGTGGACTCAATTATCAAGTTATATATCTGTGAAACAATCAAATTTTGTTGGCTACAATTGAGTGGAGTTTGTATTAGATTTCTTGAAGATTGAGGGAGTTTTTAGTTTAAATTTCTGTAGCGTAGACATGAAAATGGGGTATCGTTGATGGAAATAATCTACATACCGACTTTTGAAATCGGAGGAAAAAAGTTGAATTTATCGATTTTTGATCGGTTTTATCGATTATTGATTTTTCTTAAATTATCGATTTCTTACGCTCAAAACCTATCTCTTACATGGTAAAAAGTATAAGCCAAGTTGGGTCAGAATCCGTTGGATGGATCTTGAGTTATAAGGTATCAAACAGACAGACACACACACAGACATCTTCTGTTTTATATATATTTCTTTTCCTTGATTGCTTTGTTCATTTTTTTTTTGTCTTTTTAATTATTTTCGTTCAAATTCCTTTTGTCATCCTTGTTGTCTTTATTTTTAATAATAGTTTTAATATATTTCTACATTTAATTTATTTGCTCTTCCTTCCTTTCACTCCTTTCTTTTTCTTTTCTTTCCCTCTGTCTTGTTCCGACATTAATTCCTGTTTTTTTAAGACCACTTATTTCTCGCTTCTCTTTTTTTGAATTTCTGTCCAGAGTGCCGCCTTTGTCTTACATGTTCCTTTATTTCCCTTTTGCTACGCTCTATTTATTGTCAAACTAAAATATTTTCTTTTATCCTTCTCGTACTTCCTGTCTTATTTTTTTCCATATAATTCACTCTTTCTTTCTACCTTAAAATTCTTCTCTCTGCTTTCCTTACTCTCTTTTCTTTTTTTGTACTTTTCATTCCCTCTTCTTGGTTTTTGTCCTCTTTACACCCATCGCGTCTCTCGCCACTATCTTTTTGTATCTCTCTCTCTCGAGTTTGCTACTTTTCATCTACCTTACCCCACTCTTTTATTTCTCTTTTAATATTCTCTAAACCTCAAATTAACAGTCCGGGAAACAACGGACACGGATTTATTTTTAAAACTTTATTTAAAGGTATATAGTAACTTAAAAATAAAATACACATACATATATACTGGATTTGCATGTATTTACTATAATTTTGTAATGTACTAGTTGTTTTAGGTCACAAGAAAAGTGCGTCAAATTAACGAACAAACGACTTTAACGAGCAATCCCTCCTATTATTCTATTAAATTGAGGTTCAACTCTATTTCTAAATCCAGGTTAGTTCTTTTATTCAACCTATATTTAATTAGTTTTTTTTCATATTTATGAAACATTCTTTCTGCTTGCGTCCTTGCCAAATTTTCTTTGCTTCCTTTTCTCTTCAGAGAAGGTAGCGACGGAGTGAAAATAAGAGACTAAGCATAAACTACCATAATGCATGGTCATCAGTAAAAAAGATGAGCACGAAATGCTGGTCGGAAACACTAGAATCAAGCAGGCCCGGAAGTTTAAACATCTGGGAAACGTTTTGACAGAGGACAGTATTGCGAGACAGCAGGAATTCTTTGTTACCAAAGAAAAGCCTACTGAGCTGTTAAGTGACAACTGTCCTTCTTTACGGTAGCGAATGTTGGACGCTTTCCTCGAAGATGAAGACGAGATTCGAAGCGGCGGAGATGTGGTTCTACAGATGGATGCTAAGAATATCATGAATCGAGCGTGTGAGCAAGGATGAGCTCTTAGAGTGGATGAAAACAAGAGGGAGGCTTATACTTAACATCAGGAAGAGGCAACTGAACTGGGACACATAACGAGGAAGGAGGGTCTGGAGAATCTGATACTCACAGGTCGAATAAAAGGAAAGGGAGACAAGGGAAAACAACGCGTGACGTACCTGGCGGGCTTAAGTAAGTCGATGACAGAACGTAGTCTGGGGGAGGAAGCAGAGGGAAGGAAATTGTTGAGAGCTGCAAGGGATAGAAGGAGGGGAGAGCCATGATCGCCTACGTCCTTAAAGGACATGGTACATAAAAAAAAAGTTGTTTACTTTACTCCCACTTCTTTCATTCCTTTCATTAAATTTATGTTTAAATTATTCATTTTATCTCCGCTGCGTCTTACCTTCATTCATCTTTTCATTGTTTTTAGAAATGTTCTATCAATTTTTGTTTTATTTATTCGCTTACAACGAGTTTCACTTCATGTTTTCAAACCCATTCTCCTACGTTTTCATGACTTTTTCATTTCTTTCCTTTTTTTGTTTCACTCGAAAACATATAAAGCGCTCCTTACATTGGACACACATAGGCCACACTCTCGTTTAGGTTAACATGTGTCTTATCGAAGTTTAATTCAATTCGCATTCAACCAAAAAGCAATAATTGATATTGTTATGGTCCGGTTCCTTGTACCACGGTGATAGTCCGCGGTAGAACCAATAAAGAAGAACTCGAACACCGGTATGGAATAACACAGATATATTACAAACAGGAATATATACAGAGAAATAGAAGTGTTAGTATGAACAATCAGTTTTAGCAGAGAGAACAATGTAGTCTCGACCAGTATCACTATTCAAATTTCTTGCAGTAATTGTATGAACGCGACTCTGTTTCGGACTGCCTCTGACTCGACTCTTGACTCGACTTGAACTACTGACTCTACTTGAACGACTGACTGACTTGAACTATTGTCTGACTGACTGACGATATTTAGTCACCCCCCCACACACACACGAGGGCATCATGTGGCACAAGGCCGGTTTAACGGGGGATCTCCGAGCCCATGGGCTCGGCCAAAAATATACCCTTTGAACCCGTATAAACGGGTTCAGGGTCGGTTTACCTCCCCGAACGAGACTTCGCCCTTCGGCGTAGCCTCGTTAGTGTTCGTCCCCGCCCGAAGGCAGAGAGTTCAACCGATCAACCAGTCGACTGCTTGCCTACTCCTGAGGTGCAGTATTTATTAAGTATGGAATAGTCCATTATTATTATTATGGGTATGATCCCATAACTGATATATGACAGATATTAGTAGATATGGCCAAATTACGATGCAACTCACCATATAAAACTCATCAAACACAAATTTCTCTTTTATGCAAAGCGAACAATCCGTATTAAGGAAAATATATTTCATGAAATGACATGACATTTTCAAATATACATATACTGCTTAGATTACTCATAAAACACTTATATATACGTTAACGGTGTTAGAAACACATAAAACATATTTGTACAGATGATGTAATTTATTGGATAGACGTGTTTTCGTAACCTGTTAAGTTGTTTATTATTGACTTAATTTGTTTATTTATTTAGATTTTTTGTTTATTCTATTTATTTTTTCTCGGTCTTTTCTCTTAAGATAACAAAGACACATTTTGTTTTTCTCGGGGGTTTGTTAACTTAAGAGAAATAAAATGGAGAAAAATTAAATAAATAAACTAGACAAAATATCTAAAGAAATTGAAAAAATTAAAATTAAGTTAATTAAATAATAAAAATAAACACAAAATACAAATGTCCCCATAAACACAAGTAAATATAATAATAATAAACACAACAAATATTACATAACCGATATTAATAAATGAGTATAAACTTAGCAAACAACAATATGAATTTGCGATAATTTACCAAATTTGAATCCGTAACTATTTCTACGTATTAGACTCAAGAATAATTTAAAACATAAATGACGCCAACTATCCAGTATTGAAGTAGAACTTGCTGTCCATAATGCAATATAATCTAGCATACATATGTAGTTTAGCAAAAACAAAAACCATATCGTTTGAATATGGCGTTCAGAATGAAACCGCCTGTCTCCATTCGGTGTTGATGCCAGTGTCAACGTTAATATTTACATGCGATATATCCCTGATACTGAGCACTTTTATCCATAAATACAGCATAATTAAAACTATATTTTTATCACACACACACACACACACACACACACACACACACACACACACACACACACACATATATATATATATATATATATATATATATATATATATATATATAAAGACATTTTTTATGTTTAACGTTCTTTTTATAGATACAAGTATTTAAGTAAATGGTCTGTTTATAATAAACAGTATTAAATAACATTTACCGGCCTGAATGTCCGAGAAATTTTCATAGAAAATATTCGTCCTTTGACGTATGCATCCCATACGGAAAAATTTCTATGAAAATTTCTCGGACATTCAGGCCGGTAAATGTTATTTAATATTGTTTATTATAAACAGAGCATTTACTTAAATACTTGTATATAGAAAGAACGTTAAACATAAAAAAAATGTCTTTAATAAATAAATTGTCAGACTTTGTCCATTTCTTAATATATATATATATATATATATATATATATATATATGTATACAACCTCATTCCGAATATACATTACACATGACGTTACGAGAGACCATTTAAAACATCCAGCTTCTTAAAGAATTGGATGAAGACAAAAAGCCAAAGGAATTTTACTTCCCAAATAGAGATCACATAGTTTTTTTGATAATTACTGTGAAAGTCGAAAGGTAAAATGTAACAAAACATGAAGTTCAGATAGTTTATTTACAACTTCGATCACAACACTCAACACCTTATCCGAAAATATGAAAAATATAGTAAAATCTTAAACGGATAGACATTGTCGGTTTATATATATTAGGTTGGTGCAAAAATAATGACGTAATAATGTCGTTTTTTTGACGTATTTTTAACGTCAAAAAACGACATTATTACGTCATTATTTTTTTGTTTCAACCTATATATATATATATATATATATATATATATATATATATATATGTGTGTGTGTGTGTGTGTGTGTGTGTGTGTGTGTGAAAATATATAGAAAATAGGAAGGAACTGGTTAGGTAAATAATCCAAAGTTCCTTTAGTATTTTAGTTATTATTTTTTAAAAATAGTGCTCGATACAAAAGTAGAGCATAAATATAATTATTTATTTAAAAATATGATTCCAACTCGCGACATAAGAGGTCTCATGTTTCAAAACAAGAGCCGAAAACTTCAATATAATTATTTGAATTGAATCGAGTTAACATATACATATGTGTGTGTATGTATATGTGTGTGGATCGCGTATTTTAGTTGAGCTACCGATTTTTAAACTTAAAAGGTCTACATGCTATATTTAATTTTACTTTTATTTTCTCACGCATATTGAGCACTTTTTAATACTACTGTTCCCTGGTCTGAGTCAACTCTGACCATTAACTTTTACATATATATATATATATATATATATATATATATATATATAATAAAAAGTAGAAGGAAACGCCAAACATTTTTGGTTGTAATGTGGATTTTATTTTAATTATTATGCTTTATTTTCCATAATTTCGCTACACGTGTTTCCGGTCTCGCGACCGTCATCAGTCAATGGGTGGAGATTTTCACATATTATTAAAAATAATTTTTTTCTTATGTTTTTCGATGTTAAATATTCTTGATATGAGACATTCTATTATTTGTGTTTTATTCACCCAAATGTCTTTCTTGAAATGGCAGTGAAAAGTTCTGCATGAAGGGTAATAAAACAATTAAGATTGGTCCGAGAAGTGGTGAAAGAGTTATCGGCATTCTTATCTTTTAATGACCCCTGCGTGTTCTAAGATCTATTTCTATTTTTATGTGTTTTTGTCAGCATGCGTGCATATATGTATATTCCCTCTCCATACATACACACTGTCTCACTACGATGAATTAATAAACACATTTGTACACATAGACAGTTATACACAGACATATATATATACGCACAAACACACACACAACGTCCTATTCCAAGGAATCAGTACACACACAGATACTTACATAAATACGTACATACATATACATATACTTCCTACGTTACATGAAATCAGTATACACACACATACATACATACACACATATATACCTACATACATACACGCATACCTCATAAGTTCTGTGGAATTTGCGTGCTTTTGTCAATATGTGTATATACATATATTCCACAGATACCCGCATATGAGTGTGCGCGCATGTATGTGAGTGGTTTCATCACTGTATTTGGCCATTATGTGCGCATGTTGTTTGTTTTTTCGTGTGGGGTTATGATCTATTTAGTTCTGGTTAAAATTTGTTTATGAAGTTTTTTTTCCTTGTATTTGCAGGTAAGAATAATTGTCTGTTTGATATATTGGCATAATTTTAAATTTACCCTGGTTAAATTTGAAGATGTGTCGTGATACAAAAAGTTTTCTGTTGTCTGGTAATTTTATGTTGCTTTTGTGTAGGGAGACCCTGTTGTTTATTTGTTGACTCATATCTATATGTGACTTCTTGCATTTTGTGCCTTTGATCACATAAGTCCCATACATGCACACTGTCTCTCGTAGTGAGACAGTGTGTGTGTGTAGGGAAAGGGAATATAGATAGATACATGCATACCCACACAAACAGACGAAAATAGAAAAAGAGCTAAAAACACACAGAGATCATTAAAAGATAAGAATGCCGATAACTCCTTCACCATTTGTTGGACCAATCTTAATTGTTTTATAACTCTTCACGCAGAAATTTTCACTGCCAGGCCAAGAAAGACATTTGGGTCATCAACATACAAAAAAGAGAATGTCTTATATCGAGAATAATTAATATCGAAAAACATAAGAAAAAAATTAATTATTTTAAATAATATGTGGAAATCTCCACCCTTTGCCTGATGACGGCCGCCTTAGCGGAAACCCGTGTAGCTAAATTATGGAAAATAAAGCATAACATTTTTAAAAAATCCACACTATAACGAAGAACGTTTGGTGTTTCTCTCTTCTTTTTATTATACAAATTTTTTTCTCGTTGGAACTACTAAATCCTCTTCTTATATATATATATATATATATATATATATATATATATATATATATATATATATATAAAGAACTGAAGGACTTTATCAATGCAATATTTGATTTATTAGGGTGCACGTGTTTGTATACACAGATGCCGTTGTATGCGTGTGCGGGTGTGCCTGGCTAAAAATGAAAAGCTACAATAACGCAGTATATATATATATATATATATATATATATATATATATATATATATATATATATATATATATATATATATATGAAAATTTCTCCGATTTAATCGGTAGAAGACAATATTTATGAATAAAAATGACAATAGGAAAACTGGTAATTGCTAGCAACGCATTTTGCTAGGTAATGTTGACTTTATCAAAGCAAAATACTTTGTTGAATTTAATGAACAATTTTCGTATTAAAACAAATAAAATGTACATTGGACGAAACATTCCAATGCAGTTTTTCTATTTCATTTTATATCATATATTTATATATATATATATATATATATATATATATATATATATATATATATATATATATATTTTTAAGACATAAAAATGTTAGACATAAAATGACTTAATATATATATATATATATAAACAGAGAGAGAGAGAGAGAGAGAGAGACTCAGTATCACTTAAACTATTTACTAAAATATTATAAAATTGAAAATACATACCAATTGCATTGAAATGAATTCGAAATTCTCCGAATTTAAAAGTAAAAACGAACTGGAATAATTCATATTCCATTTCTCTTTTTTTCTTTTTAACTCTGCTGGTAATATTGAAACGCTATATATATTCTCAAAATTTATTTTCTTTTGAATTTCTTTCTATATACATAGTAAATAAACGGGCATATTTAAAAAAAATGAATATTAAAACAACAGTGCAAATTTAAAAGAAGATTAGATATACGAATCAAAAATTATACAATCACAACAGAATAAATTCCCTTAGATATATTTTTTGTTGGGTGGGATATTATCAGCAGCTTCAATAGAATCAGATATTCTACTAAGTCTTTTTTTACGATATTTCGAATCGAGAACTTTTTAATTACCTATTTTTAATAAGATGTTTAATCGAAATACACGCATTTTGTTTTTATGTTTATGTTGCAGTGATAGTATTAGCTATCTATACATATACAAAGGGCAGTGTATGTGTGTGAGTGTTTGCGTCTTATTGATTTATTAATATTTTTCGGCCATCATATGGAAAATAATTTTTATTCAATCTTTAAATCTTCATTCATGTTTTTGGTTTGTAACTAATTTTAAAAAGAAATAATTTTAAATTTAAAGCAAAAAAGTAGATCGAGCCTTAATTTTTCGAAAATGTTGACCGTTACCCATGTCTATCTCTCTTAAATTTTATTTAGTTAAAGATTTTTTTTCATTTCACATACAAATATAACTTGAAATTTAAACATAATCAAATTTCAAAACTAAATTTTCAATGTAATTTACTTCTACGCTCTTTTAAAATAATTCGTATTTAAAATCATTTATGATAAAATGTTTAATTCTTTCACTTTCTTTAAAAAGAAAATAATCACTAATGTAATGTTTAAAAGTAACTTGAAATTTACTTAAAAATATTTAAATTTCCCACCAAAATAATTAAATTAAATATGCTTAAATATATCTTATTTTAAATTTTACTTTTATATTAATAATAATTTGAAAAAAAAAGTTAAATGAACTTAAATAAAACTACTTGAGTTTTACAAAAACAACATTAACAGATTATTTATGTTAGTATTTAATTCGGAAAAATAAAGCTTCCTTTTTAATAAAAAAATTGGGAGGCTCGGCCCTAAATGCCCTCACTCGGCCGTGGTATTCGTATCTTCCTAAATTTAGTTATTTTGTAACACCCGCCCCCGAAAAAAAATAATAATAATGAAGTTTTTAAAGACTGAATGAAAAATTATGTTCCATAAGTTGGCTGAAAAATATTATAAATTGTCAAAAATAAAGTATTATTCAGAGATCTTCCTAGCATCGGCGGGTGTACCAGCTAATTTGTTTATTACAGCTTGTAAAATTGAGAAGGTTCATGAATATTCATCAGGTGATTGAAAGGTCATTGAAAGCATATTGGTAAATGTCTTAATTCAAAGTCTGGGGAAAAGTAAACTGTGCGAGTAATATTCAATGTTCTTTTTTTTTTTTCAATGAGCATTGTTTGGAATTCATATTGCAAACAATGCTCATGGAAAAAAAAGAATATTGAATATTACTTAATATTGCTGTACATCTTCAAAACATGAAATGATGAATTTAACCCTTTACCTTTGACCTTTCAACATATTTGTGGTTGTGTATCTTGGCAAGGGAAAGTAGTAATTCTTTCAGAAAAGACGAGAAAAAAAAGAGGCGTAGATTGATAATTTGATAATATTCGATGTCAGCACTCATGAGGATTTTCCTTCCATGTGTATTAATTTCTCTTTTTATTAGTGTTGCATTTTTTAGATTAGAATTTTGGTATATGACTAGTACACTTGCTAAAATGTTATTTATGTGGTCCCTTTCGTGTTCATAGATATGTTTTAGTGAACGTCTGCGTGTTTCCCCAGTGTATTTTGAGTAACATATTTGGCAATTTATTTTATATATGCCTGTTTCTGAATTATTATTTTTATGGATGCTTACTTCGGATCATATCCATAATGGTTTTAGACGTCATTACGATTATTTAGATGTTGTATAGATGGAGTAAGTTGTTCCGGATAGTCGATGCTATGTAGTAGAAGGTAGTTATATGTATGAATTTTTGTTTAATTTATTATTGTAGATAATGTTCTTAATTTTCTTGTGCTCATGCATTTTTGTGCCTTATTCTTCGCATTGAGGGTGAAGTGATAAAGATAAAGGTATTTTTGAATGCGTTTCTTGTCTGTGTTTCTTTATTCAGTAGGTATTAGGCCAGCAAATTCTATTTCATTTTATGTGTCATGACCTTTCAGGACGTAGGCGAACATGGCTCTCCATCTCCCTTGCAGCTCTCAACAAGTTCCTTCCCTCTGCTTCCTCGCCCAGATCATGTTTTGTCATCCACTTGCTCAAGATCGCCAGGTATGTCACGTACTGCTTTCCCTTCACTCTCTTTCCCTCTATCTAACCCGTAATTATCAGATTCTACAGGCCTCCTCATAATGTAGCCCAGAAAATTCAGTTGCCTCTTTATGATG
>CAHIKZ030000077.1:497500-525000 GCA_903632075.3 Acanthosepion pharaonis
AATAGTCATGCTGAGCGGCCTGCTTTGTTTCGGCAGATCGAGCCGTTTTTGAAGACTTCTCGTCGGGTAGTCTTAGCGGGGGATTGGAATGCCGTCCTTGACCCTGAGATAGATCGTATAGGTAAAACACCGGGTACTAAAAATCCTGATGTGAAGGCATTTCGGGACTTTATCGGCAGGTTTGATCTTGTCGATAAGTACCGGAACGAGCACCCTCAGGAGGTAGCATGGACTTGGACAACTAGTGGCGACTCGGCTCCTGGTTCGCTTGCGAGCTACCTGGACCGAGTGTTAGTTAGGAGAGTTGACGTAGGGCTCTTAGAGTGTCCAAGTTTCCATTATATAGTTTACACGGATCATAGGCTTGTCCGGGTCCGTGTAAACTTTAGATAAGTTAAGGTTAGATTGGCTGGTTACTGGAAATTTAACTGTTCACTTTTTCGGTGAACAGGATTTCCGGGACCAGCTGCTACTAATGATTCAGAGGGAATTGACGGGGCGGTTGTGGATAACGCCTGGTGGGGAAAATTAAAATAAAAAATTAGAACGTTTGCTGCCGATTTTAGTCGTCGACTCAATCTAGATAGACTAGCGGCGCAAACGGCTTTAGAAGAAAAAGTTGATCGGGCTGTTAAATCCCGTGTTAGTGGGGGACGTAGTCTTAGCTAAAGGCAGAGTTGGCCTCCTTGCTTACCAAGAAGGATCAAGCTCTGGTAGTTAGGGCTAGGCTAAAAAGAATGTCTTCTGAGGCGGCGAATATGGCCGCTGAATTGCGTGCAGAGGAGAATAGGAACGCGACTGAGCGACATATAGCGTGCGTCACATTGCCGGATAAGCGGACCGTGACTACAAGCGCGGGCATATGCGAGGCCTTTCGGCTTTACTTTCAGGATCTTTTCACCAGGGAGCCCGGTCTGAGCTCTGCTCAGTTCGATGCCTATTTGGCTGACTTTCCCTGCCTTGAGGCAGCTGAAGCGGCTAGGTGCGAGGGTCCCATAACAGAGTCGGAAATCTGGGAAGCGCTGAAGCAGGTTGGCCTGGATAAGTCTCCGGGACTAGATGGACTTCCCACGAAGTGTACTTGAGGCTGTCGCCCATTTTTGTTCCTTTGCTGCAGCTGATTTACAACCACTGGATGAGGCAGGGGTCTTTACCTCGACGCTTCACCAGGGGTGTGATCTGTTGCTGCGTAAGGACAAGAATGGTGGGGATGGGTTAGGGAAGTTTCGCCCTTTGACGATGTTAAATACTGACTTAAAGATTTTGGCGAAGATCTTAGCCAACCGTTTGCAGCTTGTCCTGTCTCGTCTGATTGGCCCCGAACAGACTTGTGCTGTGAAGGGCAGGACGATTCAGGATAACCTTCATATGGTACGCTTGATCTTAGAGCAAGTCGACAGTGAAGCCGCGCTGATCAATTTAGATCAGTCCAAGGCCTTCGATAGGGTTGACCATCGGTTTCTGGAGGCTGTCCTGTCGGCGGCCGGTTTCGGAGCCGACTTTCGCTCCTGGATCCGACTCTTGTATGCGTCCCCGGTGCGCTGGTGGAAGTGAATGGGGTAAGGTCGGAGCCTTTGGTATTGTCTCGCTCCATTCGTCAAGGTTGTCCGCTATCGCCCTTGCTTTACGTTCTTGCGTTGGAACCATTCCTTCGCAAGTTAAAGGCGAATGCGGTCCTGCGCGGAATTACCCTGCCTGGCGCTACCACTTCGGCCAGGTATTCTGCCTATGCTGACGACGTTTCGGCTCTTGTGTCGAGCAGAGCCGAGATTGACGAAGTCAGCAAAGAAATAAGTGGGTATGAGATGGTAACAGGGGCCAGGATCAACCGTGATAAGTCTGTGGGCTTGCGGTTGGGTGCGTGGAAGGGAGTTTCTCTTCCCGGACCTTTCCTCTGGACGGATGGGCCGATCAAGATACTCGGCGTCTGGTTCGGTCCTGATCTCCAGTTGGAAATGAACTGGTCGGAGGTACAAGGGAAGGCCGAGATCGCGATTAATTTGTGGTCTCGGAGGAGACTTTCCCTGAAGGAAGGGCGGAAGTATGTGTTTCACACATCTATCCGATCCTCCTCTACCGACTCTCTGTGCTTCCACTCCCGTATGTCCGGCTAATGTCATTAGTCCGGACCTTGTTCTCTTTCTTATAGAAGGGCAAGGCCCCTATGGTATCTCGCGAGGTCTGTTGCCTCCATCCCTCTGAGGGCGGTCTGGGGATGCCTAGCATTGAGATCCGTCAATATATGCTTCGCATTACCTTTCTAGAATGTGTCGTGGGTCGAATGAGGAGGGTGCCTTTTGGAAAGAAGACGTCCAGAAACATTTCCCGTCCCTGAAAAGTGTGCACTCGTGCGAAGAAGAGGCCGGCCGTTTACCACGTGCCGAGTGCCCTTTTATCGTGAATGTCGTCGCGCTCTGAAGCTCCTCTTACGGGCTTCGGATGGCCTCTCCAACGCCCAGGCGTTGTCTCGCAAGGCATTATATCAAGTTTTAGTTAGGGGTCCGTACAAGATGAGCTGATTGGCGAGCTCGGTCTTACGAAGCAGGAGGCTCGCTCGATATGGCCTTGGGCGCCCGGGTTGAAATGCCTCAATAACGATGAGGCATCACTCACCTGGCTGGTGATTCGTGAAGCCCTCTGGGTCGGCAAGAGACTTTGTTCAGCAGGCTTGGAGAAATATCAAACTGCCGTCGCTGTGCGGGGGAAGTCGAGACTATTGGTCACGCCTTCTTTCAGTGCAAAAGTAGTGCCGTTGTGCAAGTTTGTTGAAGGCCTCATGGTTCGCATGCTGCGCGGAAAGTTCTTTGTCCTGGAAGCCAGTTCTGTTTGTAGCAATGTGGTGCCGCAGATGACGAAGGCTGAACACTATGTGTTCTGTTGCTTACTAGGGGTTATGAGAGTCGTGATTTGGACGACGCGTCAGAAGGGATTCCATGAGGGCGAGAAGTTCACTTCTTCCCAACTGATCTTGTACTTTTAAGCATCAGCTTAAAGTCAAGATCAGGACGGAAAGGCGGCGGCTCACCTCATCGGAATTCAGCAAAAGGTGGGTGATTCTTGCGCGAATGTGCCGAGTAAAAGGGGCTGACCTTGAGTGGCATCTGGATGCCAGTTAGGCTTTTAAGGATATTGTTTTCCTGGGTTTAACATAGGCGACCCATCCCGGAGTTAGGTTAGATTAGGGTTTTTGTATTTTTTTCTTTTTAGTTTTTCTATTCCGGTAAACTTAGCTAGGGTTTATTTGCTCATTGGTCCCTTTTTATTTCTGTCCCTATTTTCTTTTCCTTTAGTTTAACTCCCCATCCCTCCCTCGTTTTTTTTTAGGTGGTCAGTGATGTCAGTTCTCTGGTAGATGCGGGCGCCTTTCGTTTCGTGTGTGTGTTTTTCGTATTTGTTGTTGTGTATGAATGAGTGTGTGCCTATGTGAATGCTTGGGAAGAATGAGTGTGGTCTTATTTTCATAAGTCCGCATCGTTTTCGTCCGGTTAACTGATATTTCTGCCACTTTCATTAGTTTGTGGGGTTTTTTATTACTAACACTAATTTTATTTGGTTTCTTGTAAATATATTTTGTCATTTTGTATATTTTCATTGGGGTTCATTTTAAAAGTTGTTGTTTTTATGCCCTCCCCCCACAGGCAATATTTTGTACATAAAGGGGATTATTTAGGTTTTTCATGGAGTCAGAGAGGCATTTTTTGGTGTTTGTAGTAAGAATGGTATGGATAAATGTGTTGTTTTGGTGAAAGGAATATTGTTCTGTATGATAGGGTCAGTGATTGTTTTAGCTAAGTTTAATCTAAGACTAGTGATGACCGTCCTTTACCCCAATCCCCCTTTCGACCTTGTGCCACATTTGTACATATGTGCAATAAATAATAGATTAAGAGATCGAATCCAGAGACTCTGCCCGACTGCGACTTAGTCAACCCATTCTGCAGGAACAGTCTTCCCAAGAATATACCAAAACTACCTGTAAATATTGTGTACCTTTTTTCATTGTTTCAATACATTTTGTTACGTACATTTTGTGTTGTATTATTATTATTCCATGCTTATTCAAGCTTCAACAATGGCGACGAGGTATAAAGAACTTTACGTTTCGGAAAAAAAAAAGAATTAATAATTGATAGCTTTCAATAATTGGGACAAGTGGAAGAACCCAGGCTGAAAAAAAAAATCATTAATTAAAAGTCGAACATCTAATGGAACGGAAAAGTATTCTGAAGTTTGGAAAGTTAAAACTAGTTAAAGGACGACTAAGCTTAAAGGAACGTTCACTCAGAAAAATCTGGAAGGTGGCGTAAACAAATAACGGCGAAAAAAAAAAAAATGCTGGCCGACTAAAAAAAAAAAAAAAAAAAAATTGCTGGCCGACTCAAAAAGAAAAAAAAAAATGCTGGCCGACTAAAAAAAAAAAAAGATGGCCGACTAAAAAAAAAACATGCATGGAATTAAAAGGAGCACAATTACCACGTGTCGATTTTGAAAGGTAAGCGAACTTAAAAAAAAAAAAATTTGTTTATTTTTTTTTGTTTGGTTGCTCAACAATATTTTATAAAGCAAGACATAAAATTAAAAAAGGCGTAAGTTGTTTCAATCTTTTTTTTTTTTTGTCTGCTTATAGTATATTCGTGGATAAACAATTTAAAAGTATATTCTTTGTTGCATGAACACTATCAGCTAAAAATGGAGGAATTATCCAAAGTCATAGCTGAATTGTTTAAAGCCCAGCAGTTGAGTCAAGCTGAATTATTCAAATCCCAGCAGTTGAGTCTGCAACAACAAAGTGAACAGGTTGCCTTTATTAAGAGAACAACAATTAGCACAGCAGAATTATCAAGAAAGGCAAGAGGAGTTGAGTCAGCAACGTCAAAGGGAACAGGAAGAAATGTATGTCAAGGTTTTGGAAATTCAAAAAGTTAACATTGGAGAAATTAAACAACAATCAGGCAAATGAAAGTAACTCTTCATATTCTAATAACATCATATTTAATTCGTTGGAAACTTTCAACTATGTGACAGACGAAGGAAAAACGTTTGAAGCGTACTTTAAACGATATGAAGATATTTTCCACACAGACTGTGAAAACTGGTCGAATTCAAGAAAAAGTCAGTCTATTACTAAGAAAGCTAGGTACAGCAGAACATAGCAAATTTGTAGATTTTATTCTACTGAGAAGAACAAATGAATTGGAATTCTCGGAAACAGTGAAATTGCTAAAGGAGTTGTTTTGGAGCAAATATGTCGCTTTGGCATAAGCGATGGTTATGCATGAATGTCGCTAAATCCGACGATCAGGATTACTTAACTTATGCATCTATAGTGAATAGACATTGTGACAATTTCAGATTGGCAGAGATTACGGTTGAAGAATTCAAGTGTTTAATTTTTGCTCAAGGTCTGGTATCCAGTAAAAGTGCCGAAATAAGACGTAGAGTTTTGTCTAAACTCGAATCTGAACAAAACCTTACCCTGCAAAAGTTAGCAGAGGAGTGTCAGCGGGCCGTAAGTTTAAAGAAAGAGTCTCAAAAAATTGAAGAAGCTGGTATTGCTTATATTAAAAAAGTGAAGAAACAGTCAAATTACCCATCAGAAAAAAATTGGATTAAAAATTCGGCGTATTTTAAAAATAGAAAAAAAAAATTAAATGAAAAGAAGATCCGGTAGGAAACGGAAGTTGACGGACCCATTGAACGTGAATCCAAAACGGAAAAAATATTAAAATTAGTCAAATGGATCTACAAAGAAATAGCCATAATCATCAATCCATATAGGAAGCCAATTTGAAATCCAAAAGGGATTCCAAGGCTTGGGAGGAGGGTGTTGTGTATGATACACCTAATTTACATAAGTGGAGTACCGACCATATAAATATGGGTTGGTACCGGAAGACGACGGAAGATTAAGAGATCGAATCCAGAGACTCTGCCCGACTGCGACTTAGTCAACCCATTCTGCAGGAACAGTCTTCCCAAGAATATACCAAAACTACCTGTAAATATTGTGTACCTTTTTTCATTGTTTCAATACATTTTGTTACGTACATTTTGTGTTGTATTATTATTATTCCATGCTTATTCAAGCTTCAACACTTGTCTTTAATGAAACATCTATCAAAGATTGATAGCTGCCTAAATTCACAATATATATATATATATATATATATATAATATGGCTTCCGCTTTGCCCGATCTACAGCTGATGTGCTTACGGCCATCACTTTTCAAAATAACGGGGAAGCTCGTGCCGTGACTATAGAAATCTCCAAAGCGTTTGATAGGGTTTGGCATGACGACCTTCTTCGCAAACTTCAGGATTATGGCATTATGGGTCGATTGTTTGACCTAATACAATCATTCCTGTCAAACCGTGAATTGAAGGTCGTTCTCAACGGATTCTTCTACAGTTTCTATCCCAAGAAAGCATGTGTTCCTAAAGGCTCCATCCTAAGCCCCACACTATTCATTATCTACATAAATGACCTTCCTGACGCCATAAATTCCCAAGTTGGCATCTACGCGGATGACTCCACAATTTACTCCTGCCTCAAAAACAAATCTAGTGTCGCTGACAAACCTAACCTGGCCGTGCGTCTCGAAAAGTACCTCCAATCGGTTGTGAACTGGGGCATGAATTGGCTGGTCAACTTTAATGACTCAAAAACAAAACTGCTCTCTATTAATCACCACAGAGATCCTTCCCTGCCCTTTTCACAGCGTCGCCCACGTGACGACAATGTGACCATGTTTTCAACGGAGCGCTGATCTTATAAAACTTTCAATTATTGTTTGGATAAGTCTTGTTCTAATGTACATCGTCTTTGTCATGATGTATTGATAATGTTATATTTATGAATATGTCCTGAAGATGGTTTATTAGACCGAAACGTCAGACGTTGACATATTAACGTTAAAACAGCATAATCGTATATAAGGATTTTTGTTTTGTTTTTTCCGTATATATTTTTCTTCATACTGTCGGATCTATATCCATATATTTGCTTACATATATATATATATATATATATATATGACAAATGGAACACGTTTCATTGAAAGGAGATTTTATTATGCGTTTCGCCTTTCTAGGTTTCATCAGGTCCCAAAAATGGAAGATATCTATGTAATTGAGCGTATTCTTAAATGATAAATTATATTACTTTTTTCTCTAAACTGGCGTTTTCAATGATTAAAGATGAACGAAAATGAATGACTTTAATAATATGCCGTTTATATTTATTCTGTAACTTTAATTTATAATTCTTTGTTTACACTTGAAATTTGTCATAATTCCCTGCATTTGTGTATCGAATAAAGTTAAATCTTGATGTCCTTTTCAGAATGGCTCGAAATCAAGAGATTCATGTTGCCTTTTCTTAAATTAAGACAAGGCAAATCCTCAGAATGCGTTGAAAGTAATTGATTTATATGTTTTTAGGTTTGCCAATATGCTTTCCGTGTTGGCAATGTATTTAAAATAGATTTAAAAAACTCGCCTTTACAAAGGTGAAATTAAATCTAGTTTCAATGAAACGTTTTCCATTTGTCAAATTATTTTAAAAAATTGTCGGGATTCAATATCTTATTTAAAAAAACACATACATATATATATATATATATATATATATATATATATATATATATATATATATATATATATATGTACACACACATATATATATGTACACACACACACACATATATATATATATGTACACACACAGACATATATATATATATTTGATGGTTGTACATTTAGGCAGCAATACTTCGTTTATGCATGTTTCATTAAAAACGACAGACAAGGTACTACGGTTGAGCTTTTTATTTAATTTTTCTTGTGTTCTAACATTAGCTTTCTTTTCAGGACAAAGAGTGTGTAAAAAAAATATATATATTTTTTATATTTCCGAGCGCTTTCGGCTATGCATTTAGCCGTTATCAAGGAGGATTTGATTTTTCAGCTTAATTGAGTGTGTATGTCTTAGTGTGTAGTAGGGATGTTTTAATTTAATTCAAGGAACTGTTTTTTTCTGATCAACCCCGTTACACAACTACATGCTTATCCAGACTTCCTACATTACACCTATCCGATCACAGCTCGAAGAGAACCCATTTAAACACACACAGAAACTTACTAGACCCCGTTAGAAATACTAGTAGAAAACGCATATATATTAACTGCATCCACCTGTAAAAGAAGACTAAAAATAATTGAAGCCTTAATAATAGAAAAAACTAAAGGCCAACTCTTAAGAACATTAACTACAACGAAAGCCACAATGTACTAACCATATTCGGAAATTAAAACATCCCTACTAAAAAATTAAATAAAAAGCTCTACTGTAGTACTTTGTCTGTCGTTTTTAATGAAAAATGCATATATATATATATATATATATATATATATATATATATATATTTAATGCAACTGAAAAAACACATGGAATTCAAGAGTTTACCGTATGTTTCCGGTTTGCAGAAATCTTGACAAAAATCGCGAAAGCTATGATATTGTATATTAAAAACATAACGAAATTCTCTCCATGCACATTTAACGTTAAAAAATTATAGAAGTGTTAAGCCAGCGATGTTGCTCTAAATATATACTTTTAAAAGCCTACAGTTGTTGCATTTTCAACCTTTCCTACTCTTCCTTTCCTTATATATGTTTGTGTTTGTATATTATATATATATATATATATATATATATATATATATATATATATATATATATATATATAATAAAAATATCGCATTTGAGGTGTGCTATATTTATGGAATAAAGTGTGTAAATATAAAAGAGAGTCAACACTTAAAGTCTGTTTCATGCTAATGCAATCGTCATGATATATGCAATATATATAGAAAGTCAAAGTCCGACAATTATTTTTAGAAATCTTATGTTTATATACTTTTTTATAGTCTATTTTAAATTCTATGTTTATAATGAACAATCGTCATTTCTGAATGTGAAAATTTGTCGGACATTAAGGAAAAAAATGTATAAACATAAAATGTCATCATATATATATATATATATATATATATATATATATATATATATGTGTGTGTGTGTGTGTGTGTGTATGTGTGTGTGTGTGTGTGTGTGTGTGTGTGTGTGTGTCTATGTGTGTGTGTGAATGTATGTGTGTGTCTTCGAGTGTATGACAAATATGGATGAGAGATAAAACAAACGCCGCCTGCACATTTCGCATACAATTTTAAAATTTAGGGACGTTGAACATGTAAATTTTGATGCCCTATGTCTGTAAAATTTTCGATTATTCAGTATTTTATCGTACTGTTTTTACTCTTATTTTCTCGTTTTAATTACCCGACATTCTCTTATTAGTAATTTTAGGAAGAACGGCTTTAGTGCTGTATGAGTCTGGACGTACAGTTTCCATAACTGATTGAGGGCAAGCTGTTGATCCGAAGATCACCATAAAAGATGAAAGTCGCTCACTCACTCTCTCTCTTTCTCTTTTTCTCTCTCTTTCTCTCTAACATGGTGCTCTTTGCTTCAGGTCAGGTTGTAGTCAACTGACAGTTTAACTGAAATCCCATTTCCAATCTCATTGGATCGATCATTTTTATTTACTTTTGAGTTTTCCGTGGTTTGCTGTTGCTGTCGGATTAAGAAATTAAAAGAAAAACAGAGATGGGGGACATAAAATTTACCATTCTTTACTTTCGAATATATTTTTTTTGTCCTAGTACAGTTAATATATATTTTATCGGGTCTTTCCTAGAATGTAAAATGTGTATACGAAATGTTATATGCATATTCATTTTTAATTAAGTATCCCACTTTATTTTTTATGATATAAAAATCATATCGGAAGTATGAGTCATAGAACAGAATGTAATGTTTTGAAATGAGTAACTATTTCATGATGACTCATTTCATAAATATAAATATATATATATATATATATATATATATATATATATATATATATATATATATATATATATATATATATATATATATATATATATATATATATAGAAAAACATGTCTCCTGATAATGCGTGGTTTATCCGTTTGTAGACCCTGTATTCATTATGCAAATTATCAGATTAATTTTATTATTCTTTATTAATAGATATTAACTTTCCGAAACAATATCATTTACAAACTATTTCCATTTATGTTTTGTACTTTAAACAAGACAAATCTTAATAAATGATTTTTATTTAATCTATGTTTCTAATTTAGGTAACATTCTTAAATGATTTTCATTTAATTTGTGTTTTTGTTTTTTGTAACAACATTCTTAATAAATTATTTTCTCTTACTTGTAGTTTACGTAACAACTTTCTTAATAAATTACTTTAATTTATTCTGTTTTGTACTTTAAGCGACATCATTCTTAATAAATATTTTTTTTTTCGTACATTACACAACAATATTCTTAATAAATTATATTTCATTGACTCAGGTTTTGTACTTTATGTTAACTAAATTCTTCAATGGATTTTTTTAATTTATTGTATTAGTTCTTTATGCAACAAGTAATTTTTCATTTATTCTGTTTTGGGGTTTCACATGGTGCTATTCGAAAAAAATGTTTTTAACTTTTTGCTTTTTGTACTTTACGTAGCAAGAAGCTTAAATGATTTTTAATTGATTTAGTTACTTTTGCTTTATGTAATATTAATAATATTCTTAATAAATTATTTATAATTTATTCTGTTTATGTACTTTATAAAAAAACTTTCGTAAGAAATGTTTCTTCATTTATTGTTATTTGTACCTTAAGTAACAGCATTCTTAATAAATCATTTTTACTTTATTCTGCTATTTGTACTTTACATAACAACATTGTTAATCATTGATTTTTTAAATTTATTCTGCATTTGTACGTTACATAACAACATACTTAATAAATGATTTTTATTTTTTTTGTTTTTGTACTTCAAGTGACAACATTCTTATTAAATGATATTTCATTTATTCTGCTATTTGTTGTCTACGCAACAATACTCTTAAATTATTTTTACATTACTCAATTTTTTACTTTACCTAATGACATTCTTAATAAATAAGTTTTCATAAAATTCTGTTTTTGTAATTTATGTGAATTTATGAGTCTTCATTCCTCAAGGAAAATGGTTCTTTAAATTCTGCACCATTTTATACGACATTTGTTAATTTATTTTGATAATAATTTCTACAATATATTCGTCACAGAAACTTTCAGACAAATGCTACATCTGTTTAATATTTCGACTATTCTAAGAATATTAAATAACGACTAACAAAATGACGAAAAACACTAATGTTCCTATACAAAACACATTCTTAATTGAATGAATATTTTTAAAGTCTTCTGTGTTAATTCATATTGCTTTTTTATTGCTTATTTGATTACATATCTATTTAATAGTTTTATGTATTCACATTTTATATTAAATGACTCTTATTTTATATAATACTAGTCAGAAAATAAAGTTATCTCCCTTTAATTTTGTAGGCTCGAAGGGAACAGTGTTTTACGGCGTTCAGTGACGCAAATTCTGGAGCAAATGAAATTCGCTGTTATGGTAATCTTGCTAACATTCAGTCACCGGAGATAAGAAGCAAACATCTGCTCTGAAAATGGAAGACATGTAAATGGAGAGTAATCATCTGTTGAGGAGAGTACTGCAGTATTAGAAAAAAAAAATAATTATCATCAATTGTTCTCTCACGGAAGACACGTGATACTTGTTGTATAGAAACTCAGTTGATACAATTGTATATGTAAAGGTAAGTATCCAAATAATTCAGAAAATGGAAATATCGAACTTGTAAAATGTAGTAGGACATTCCGGGTTGCGATGGATAAATCGTCGTCTAAATTACGCAAAAATGAAAATAATACTGTCATCTCATTTAAACAGATATACAGAGTGCGATGGATAAATTGCTGTCTAAATGACGCAAGAATAAAATTAACATAGCCATTACATTTTAACAGTTATATTTATCAAAAGTACACAAAACACTTTGAAATACTAAACATATTCAATAAAATTGCCATTGGCTTCAATTGCGGCTTCAATACGACTTCAGAATCTGCTACTTCTCAGATGGTGAATGCTGCCATAATCATTGCCTTCAATTAATCTTTGGTGTTAAAAGGCGTTTTGTTGGACTCAACTGCGCCATACACATAATAATCAAGGGGGTTGCAGTCTGGGGACAATGCCAAGCAGTACAACATGCCGTTTCCGAATTTTTGTCGGAATGAATTGCGTCATGGTAATCTTTTACTCACTGTCCAATTGACAGTCTACAAAATCAAATGCAATCACGGCGCATGCGTGAAACTAAAAATATAAACTGGGGAAAGTTTAACCATCGCATTCTGTAGTTTAATTCACTGTTTTTAATTATAAGTAAAAAAAAAATAAAAATAGGCAGAATAAAGTTTGAATGTTATGAAATTGTTATCCCTAAAAGTTTATCTTCTATTTTGCATTTCATTTTAATTTCATCGACGTTTATAAACTTTAACAAAGTAGCATATTGTATGGATTCTGAAATGTGATTTTTACTGCAGAGCCATTTAAAACATGTCTGCAGTATTTACGGGTTCAGTGAAGGCATTGCACTGGAAGACGACTCATTCTAAATGAAGAACTTTTGAACACGTCTATTGAATTGGATCCAACTCATGCCGCCAAAAGCATAATGTTGTAAGCGAATTGAGAAAACGTAATTTTTAATCGGAATCATTTCAAGCAATGCAGTAATACCACTAAAACACGAGGAGTTACAAGGTGTGGAAACTGAGGAACAGAAAAGTTAATGATGAGCAGTAAGAGAACATAGTAGTCAAGTGGATATTGGATAGCAGTAGACATTTCGTTTAAACTATTGAAGATCATAGTTGGATGGTAATTATGGAACTGGAAGAGAGTTCCACAAGCGAAAAATACGAGATGAGAAAATGTTAGCATAGAATTTGCTGCTACATCTAACCAGCTCACCCCTAAATTGATGAGATCTCGATGTTAATCTAATGCTGCGTTTAAATTTTAAAAACAATCTAGGTACCATAGTGAAGAGTTCATTCAAACAATTATCATGAAAGCATTTATAGAAAAGACATAGAAAGGCAACCTTAGGGGAGTTGGCAAGTGACTGGAGATGAGCCGCCAGATCAGGACCAATAATATTGCAGATTCTAAATATTGCAGATTCTAAATAGCATAGAAAGAGGTAATGTTGATCACTGATCAGTTTTCATTTCAGAACCTACCCAAACTTTCTACCATTTGTATTATTCTTTTAACCAGTATACCAACCAATCAATTTTGCATCACATTGATGATTCTAAATGTTTTGCACCCTAGGAGTAACAGAAAAATTGTAAAGGTTATTAAAATTTGAGCCAGTGCGAATATCAAAGCAAGGACGCCATCCACAAATGTCTTTGCTTTGTATCTGTCGATATTTCTGAGATGTTTTGTGTGCACTATTTATATTATTCAGTCTATTGTCCTCATCTAGTCACCATATTTATTACAACGTTTCGGCCGTTGTACGCTCCGGCTTTCCTCAGGTAGTTGGAATGTCGAACTGAAGCCTTTGTTTTGTGTATAGATGGAAACAAAAGGTGTCGTCCACTAAGAGCTGATGAAACACAGAAGAGTTCTCACTGCAGTTGTTTACCACCAGCAACTTGATTGTATAAACGAACCTTTGCGTAGAAATTGTCAACCAGATTTGGTTATCTAAAAAGGGGGTTATTCCCCAGTATTACAATGAAATGGTAAGCTGTACAAAATACCCCAGCAAAAAAAAAAAAAAACTCTTTGGATGAGACGTTCTTGTAAATTCACCAGGTTCCTAGATATTTTCATGTTTTGAAAAGGTTTGAAATCGTAGAAAATTAATAAAAAAAAAAAAACAAACAAACAAAAATTTCGTTGTGGTATAATGGTTAGCAAGCTTGTTTCACTAGATCAATTACGACTTAGTAGTGAGTGTGATCCTCACTGGGTGCACCGCACTTTCAGCCTTGTGCCACATTTAATCTACGCTTAGTAAATCAATAGAAATTCCGTCGTGTTATAATGTTTAGCAAGCTTGCTTCGCTAGATCTATTTCTGTGTTCGATCTTCACTCGATTCTCCACACTTTCGGCCTTGTGTTAAATTTAAAATATGCTTGCAAAATCACATTGACACCTCGACGTTGTGCAATGGTTACCAAGATTGTTTCGCTAGATCACTTATGGTTGAGTTGTTTGTTCGATGCTTACTGGAGGCTCCAAACTTTCGGCCTTGTGCCGCATCTAAGCTTCGCTTAGAAAATCATTTATTATCACGCTTGTCTCGCTAGATTAATTACGACTGAGTAACGAGTTCGATCCTTACTGGGTGCTCCGCATTTCGGCCTTGTGTAACATCTAAGCTACGTTTAGAAAATCATTTATTAGCAAGCTTGTCTCGCTAGATTAATTACGACTGAAGAGTGAGTTCGATACTCAATGGATGCTCAACATTTTTGGCCTAGTGTCACATCAAACCTAAGCTTAGAAAACCACAATAAAAACGGAAACTCAAAACACTGAAACATTTTTTTTACGAATAAATCAAGATTTCTTTGAAATGGGTATTACCTTCCTCGTGAATAAAATTCAGTAATATTACAATAATACTAAATAATATTGATTAACTATATCCAAATAAATTTTAACATATTTTAAAACGGTCATTTATTCCAAAATATTATCATTCTCTTATCAGGATCATACTGAACAATGAGGTCAATCCTGAGTGATTTGCTGTCGCTTGATTCCTGGTGAAAATGATCAGATATTAGGGAAAAATTCATGTAATGACTGAAATATTTGGATCATTAAATAAAGAACGGTCGATATCCTTTAAGCCGTACTTTGATTTTTTTTTTCGTGCTTATCTTTCCTGAGCACCTGTCATTCTCGGAATTTAAGCTTAAGGGTCATTTTTTTCTTATTTCCTCGTTTAGAGTTTGTTTTTGACTCGGCAAACACGACAAGACTGAATAGCGAAGCGGCAAGTAATCAATACTAATGTCGGCCTTGACTTGTAAACATCTGCCTTTATTTTAGACACCAGAAGCTAAAATGAGGTCACGGGAAGTTGAATCCGGAAGGCGATCTGAAAGAAAACCTAACGCAAATGAATAATGAGTCATTTACTCGGAGTCAAAGTAAGGAAAAAAATATCTATAAAAATACATAAAAGACCGAGAAAACAAATAAATAGAAAAGGAATAGAACTAAAATAATCTCAGAGCGCTATTTTCTGAAATCTGAATCTGAAATCCAAAATCGAGATTAATTTTTGTCATTTAAAAAATTTTAAGATATTTTTAGAGCTTTAATTTTTTTTTTTTTTTTAAATGATATTTTCAGATGACATTATCTTTAGCTGACATATATTCTTGGTCTGTCTACAGCAGTGGTTCCTAAACAGTGCGACCCGCTTCATATGTGCGATGGAAGAGGATAGCAGGTGAAGCAGAATACGATAGCAGGTGAGGCGGAATAATTGAAGACAATCAAAAATGTAGAAACAGTTTTTTTAAAAAAATCATAAATATGATTTCAAAATTGAAATTTTTATAATGGATTGCTTGTAATTGCACGCATGACCCCAGGTTATATATAATAATTTACAGAATTTATCAGTGTGATATATTTGCATTATATCAAGTATTAAGAATACAGTAACTAGAGTCCGCAATTCGGAAGAGCGAGTTATCAATAATAATGTTCTGACTTCGAATCCACGCTTATCTCCCTTTAAGCCACTCTCATTTTATTATTATTATTTCTTTTTAAATGTAGTTTTTATCACATAAAATTTAGTGAGGCGCGAGCAAATTTCAATTCTGGAAATGTGGCCCAAACAAAATAAATTTGATCCACTGGTCTATTACTAAACAATATGTACCGAAATAACATCATCTTTTTTTTTTATATGTCACAACATTTACAGGCTTAGGCGGGCATGATTCTCCACAACATCTTTGTTTGGTCTAAGTAATTTTTAGACTTTTAGTCCCTGTTTGAATTTGTTCTGTCATTGATTCACACAAACTTAAGTTGATTATTCGATTTCTTTCCTGTTTTTCTTGTCTCCATTACGTCCTGTGCATATTACATTTTCCATAATGTCATTTTTATATATATATATATATATATATATATATATATATATATATATATATATATATATATATATGTATTAAAATTTGAATAGGAATAGATAGTAACATTATTCTCTGCTGGCTTAAACTCCTCCCCATTTTTTTTTTTTTTTAACAGGAGTAGAGGTTTATCCCTTATTTCCTGTCTAGGATTGGGTTTCTGGATCCATCTAAAATTTAATTCAATTCATATTTATTTACTTTGTTTCCTCAATAAGAGGAAATGGTTTTGCCAATGGCCTGGTTAATAATTCTTCCCGGTTATTTGAATAGGTACCGAGTTTTATCACTTGTTTTCTGTTTAGGATTGAGTTTCAGATTCCATCTAAAATCTACTTCATTCCTGTATTTCTAACTTGGCCGAAAACTCTGAAATTTTCTTTGCTATTTATTTCCCTTTTTTGTCTCAATAAGAGTAGATAGGTTTGCCTATCGCGCGGGTAATACTGCTCCCGTAAACGGTTAAATTCAGAATCCGCTGTAGATTACCCATATCGATCTGAGAGGAAGGTTGTAGGGCAGAACGACCGAAACGTTGTGATGATAAAAACAAAGTTGACGACAATAATAAATAATCATTTACAATAAAATAGTGCAAGGAATGAACAAGAATGTAAAAAGAAAAGCAAGTGATAACAGCGAATAACCTCCATAACCAGCTCTTGAAAATAGATGGTAGAAAATTGAGTGAGTGGAATTGTGTATATATATATATATATATATATATATATATATGTGTGTGTGTGTGTGAATGTGAAATATATAGAAAATAGGAAAGAACTCGTTAGGTAAATAATCCAAAGTTCTTTAGTATTTTTGTTATTATTTATAAAAAAAAGCTCTCGATACAAAAGTAGAAAATAAATATAAATATTTATTTAAAAATATGATTCCATCGCTACATAAGAGTTTTCATGAACTCTTATGTAGCGTTGGAATCATATTTTAAATAAATAATTATATATATATATATATATATATATATATATATATATATATATATATATATATATATATATATATATATATTGGTAAGATCTACGAAGGAGACAACGTTGTGGAGAGCCATGATCTCCAAAATTCTGGAGAGACACTGAGTAGAGAAGAAGAATTGTCAGTTAGAGAACTTTTTTACCATCGGTCCCTGTATTAGAAAATCAGCGGAAAACATTAAGATTTGTCATGCCCCGATATAAACGAAAGTCGGATTCTGTTTATTTTAATACGTCTTTTAATCACTTCACCCTGATAATGCCACCAATGCCCCTACAGCGCAAGGGTCTGCAGGAGGTGAAATAGAAGGAAAAGACTTTAAAAGGAACAGGTAACCTAACCCTAAACAGGAAGTAAAGGATCTACTTCTACACTTGTTCAAAAGAACGAGGAGATGTATGAACCGGATCATAAGCAAACTTATCTGCTCTTCATATTGGACGGGGATTATGGAACACCCAGTGATGACCGATGTCTTTATTCAGTTAAAATGCTCGACTTCTAACGAAGCGCCTAAGTTTTATATAAAAGGTTTTGGAATTTCTTAACCGATAATTCATCCTTATGAATTTTGTGTACTCTTTGTTTATTTTTGATTTTTAATTCGGATTCATGATAACGGTATGAGAATGGAAAAACGATCCAATAAAAAGTAAGCAAAAATAAATAAGGCTATCTAATAACAAATATCTCGGCAGTATAAGATTTGCATATGATATTGTTGAAGCCAAGCACACAAAATAATTTTCAATCAATTCTAGCTAAGTTAGTAAATAAAAGCGAGAACAAATAATTAACTATCTATTGATAGAAAACAGCATATATAGCTATTTGCAAAAGGGACAGTCCAGGGGGTAAACTACAGACTGATGATGTCAAAAGTACAGAGACTCATCATTACTGTTTCACTTCAAGAAACCTCTTGCATCTTAGTGGCATTATCAACATGCTTGGGGTAGATTGATTAACAAAAGGTTATCTTGGAATGTTTTGTGATGTCAGAGGCCTCCGTCGTTTTCACTTTTGTGAGGTCAATCAATGCTCGTAATGCTTATTGTAGTCAAGAATTTTTGAATCGCAGATACTAGTAATAACCCCTTCAACTTATAATTGCACTAGTAATAATTGTTCGAATAGTTACCGCCAAATACTAGAGTGATCAGTATAGAGTATAGTAGAGAGAATCGCGATCACTTAGACCCCACGCTAATTCCCATATATACATTTCCCTTACGATCACGTGGTCTCCTTAATAGAAATGAAATCACCAATGTTTGTTCACTGGTGATCTGTGTTCAATCTCCAGTGTCGGCAACGGCAATTTATCCCTATTCAACAGAATTATTATGATAATGGGAAACGTGACGAAGAAATCCGATGGTGCATTGAAACTTCGAAAGATATTTTCCAAAAAGTAAAGAAAATATTAAGAAACGGGATAACTTCTTGGAAACAAAGACAAGAGTGCTCAAACTTTATGTAATATCAGTCCTCGTATATGACAGTGAATTCTGAACAAATTCTTCACAAACTAGGAGGAGACTTGTGGCAATAGACATATTCTACAGAATGGTTAGGAAATTTACTTCTACATCACGGTGATCATACCTGGTTCTACAGAAGGTATGATCATATATATTTCTACATAACAGTGATCATATGTGGTTCTACAGAAGGGTGATAATATGCGGTTCTACATAACAGTGATCTTATGCGGTTCTACAGAAGGGTGACCATATGTGGTTCTATATAATGGTGATCATGTGGTTCTACAGAAGGGTGATCATATAAGGTTCTACATAACGGTGATCATATGTGGTTCTGTAGATGGGTGATCATATGTGGTTCTACATAACAGTGATCATATTTGCTTCTACAGAAGGGTGATCATATGTGATTCTACAGAAGGGTGATCATAAGTGCTTCTACATAACGGTGATCATATGTGGTTCTACAGAAGAGTGATCAGATGTGGTTATATATAACGGTGATCATATGTGGTTCTACAGAAGGTTGATCATATAAGGTCCTACATAACGGTGATCATAGGTGGTTCTGTAGAAGGGTGATCATATGTGGTTCTACAGAAGGGTGATCATATTCCGTTCTACATAACAGTGATCATATGTGGTTCTACAGAAGGGTTACCATATGTGGTTCTATATAACGGTGATCATATGTGGTCCTACATAACGGTGATCATATGTGGTTCTGTAGAAGGGTGATCATATGTGGTTCTACAGAAGGGTGATCATATAAGGTCATACATAACGGTGATCATACGTGGTTCTGTAGAAGAGTGATCATATGTGGTTCTACATAACAGTGATCATATTTGCTTCTACAGAAGGGTGATCATAAGTGCTTCTACATAACGGTGATCATATGTGCTTCTACAGAAGGGTGATCATATGTGCTTCTACATATCGGTGATCATATGTTGTTCTACAGAAGGGTACTGAAAGTAACATCGGCGGAATATGTGAGCAAGAGTTGAGTTTTAAGAAAAATGGAACAAAATGTCCACTTCTCTGTAGAATCAGGAAGAGACTGCTTGAATTTCTGGAACATCTAACGAAGAAAGTGTGATTGGTGAATTTGTCATTCAGAGAATATAAAGCACTTACAGATGGCCAGAGGTGAACATGGAGTAACTTACTTAACTTACGTAACAAGCATGCCTAAATGGATGATAGAACAAGAAGGAATAGTAAGTAGACAAACACCCTTTAGAACAACAAAAGACAGGATGCTGTTGTGGGGAATGATCCCCCACGTCCTCAAGGGACACGATAAAGAAAAGAAAAACATTCGATGTTCTTAGTTAATTTTCTGTTTCTAATTAATATTCTACTAAAACCATTCTTCAAAGTCAATTGATAAACGGTGCCCTGTTTGTATGAAAGAGATCAAAGACCAAAGCCATCGCGGAACTAGTAACAGTGGGCTCCAGTGAAAAACAGAGAAACTATTATGTTTCAAAATTAATATACCAGTACACCTTGTGTGTGCTATGACTTATTATGCAAAAGCATGAAAAGATGTTTAATGGTCCACAGGCGACTTGAAAATCATTCTGCGCTATTAACGAAGCAATTTAACAACAGGGGGCAGATGTTTTAAGGAAATACATTGGGTGGGTGGCGTGTTGTGAGAGTGAGTGTAGAGGGATGCGTATTTTTTTCGCTAGCATTGTGGATTTTTAACCTTCGTAAGTTTGGCAGCAAGTGATAAGTTTGTTCTCGCATGTGCCGGAACCTGAGCTAAGAAATGTTAAGAAATCGTGAACGTTATCGCAGAAGAAATGTGAGAAACATCAGTTACTTGAAGATTTAATACATACAAAGAAAGCGAAAACAATGGCAGGTAATGATCACAGAGTAGAGGTGAGCTTACTCTGCTGGGTCAAAGGTAAACGAAAACAGGCACGATTGGTTATAAATATGAGAGACTAAATATGGGAACTGTGCAATGATTTTTTCTTCTAAATTTGCTGGTCTTAATTTCAGAACATACTGTAAATATGATGACAGTTTGTGTGACACGAACAAGATCGTCTGATGGAACGCATCCTTTTTTCAAACTAGCTTTGACTTCCAAATAGTTCTCGCCGTAGATTTATTTCCAGAATAAGGGAAGAGAGCCCAGTCAGTTTTTGTAATTAACCCATACCTGCGGGAGAAGAGACGTATTCATGCAACAGACGAATACGTTTTTTAATTCTACCTTCCGGGCCGGTATCGTTTGTAGTACCTGCACACATGGGAGAAAGAGAGATAATAAAAATGAGAAATTTCCTCCAGATTTCTATATAAAAGAAATCTGAGAAAAAATTCTCTAGAATTTTATACAAAATAATCTGAGAAAAAAAATTCGTACAGAATTTTATTTAAAACAATCCGAGAACATTTAGATGAGAAAAAAAAAAAACAAAACAAAAAAAAAACGATAGGTGGATGCAAAAAAGTAAACAGAAGAAGAAAAAAAAGATGAAAAATTACAAATAATAAAATAAACAAAAAGAAAACTAGAGAATAATTTTTAAGCGAATCATAGTAGATGCAAAAAAGAAAAAAGAAAATGTAGAAAATGGGAAGAACATGTAGAAAAAAATGGATGAAATAAAAAGAAAATAAGGAAGAATTGTAAACGAAATGTACTAAATATAAAATGCGGGTGGAATGCAAAAATAGGAAAAAAAGAGAAACGAAAGAAAAAGTTGAAATATATAAGATAATAAAGAGAAAGAAAAGCACATATAAGGCTAACTACGAGTAACGTGATAAAAATAGGAAAGTGAAGAATCAAATCGATATAAAAAAAATAATCAATCAATATCGACCGAAGCCGGGATCACAGAGTGACCCACGACCCTTTCATTAATATCATACCATGTGCTTTGTCAGAGATACATCTGGTTTTGAATTCAGAGATGTCCTACACCTAAACTGGTTACCAACCAAGGCTGAAGAGCCTATTCTAGTCTAATATTTACCTATAATTGGAGCTTTTGAATTCTGAATTGTCCTTCTTCTAGAGCGGTTTACATCCAAGAGAATAAATCCCAGTCTTTCCGGGTATTTATCCATAGCTGGGTAGAAGTGGTGGATTTCTACCTTTCCCCATTATATTTGCACGTAAATTAATGTAACGGACTTGTTTGGAGTTAGAACTCTCCTCATTCCGAGAAATTACAAATAATAAAGCCTGCGTGGCTACTAAAACAGAACAAAGTAAAGAATGAAAATATAAAACACACAGCAGTGCAGATAAAAGAGTAAAAAAAAGTATTTAAGAAAAATTTGCCAACAAAAATAAACGGTCTGCGTATGACGAAAGGCTACATCCGGCAGAAAGTGCTCTAATCGGGCAATATGATGTTTTCAGCAGCGCGGGAACACAATTGTTCTTGTTACAATGCCCACCTAGACCCAGGGTGGTAACAACTGTTAGTGTCCCAGATATAGTCAATAATGCCACCCACCAAACAACCATAGTTTTTAAAGCAAAAAAGACTCAGGTCAACAGAGGTATGGTTCTGTAAATTGATACTAAGGACAACGGTGTGGACATGTAATGAGAAAAGAGGGCTTGGAAAATCTGATACTCAAAGGGCGGATAGAGGGAATAAGGGCAAACAACGCGTGATATTCTTAACGGGCTTAAGCAAGGGGATGACAGAACAGGGTCTGGGAGAAATAACAAAAAAACAAAATTTATTGAGAGCTACAAGAGACAGTAAGAAATTGAGAGCCATGATCCCCTACGCCCTGAAAAGAAACAGTATATACAAGAAAGATGACAATCAATGCAACACTATAAAAACAGAAAAGTACATTTTTATAGTAAAATTACCAACAATCCATTTTTTATGATCAACAAATTGTATAAAAAATAACACTAATCTGAAAGTATAAAACTATGTACAAAAATATGTACATGTAGGTATTAAATAAACATGGCAGATCGATATGCTGCTAAACAAACTCTACCAGCCAAACCAACCAACAAACAAATTGAAATAACAACTAGTAAAACAAAGAAAAACAGAAACAATAAAAAAAAAAGATGATAAAACATGCATAAAATACGTTGGAATAAGAATAATGTAAGCAAAAGTGTTTTGGACTAAAGTTTTGCAAAGGAAATAATCAGGAAAGGATAGATTGGAAAAATGTGAATAAAGAAGGAACATACAAGAAATAGAAGAAAAAAGAATAAAGAAGGAACATACAAGAAATAGAAGAAAAAAGAATAAAGAAGGAACATACAAGAAATAGAAGAAAAAAGAATAAAGAAGGAACATACAAGAAATAGAAGAAAAAAGAATAAAGAAGGAACATACAAGAAATAGAAGAATAAAGAAAAAAAGAATAAAGAAGGAAAAAACATACAAGAAATAGAAGAAAAAAGAAAAAGAAGGAAACATACAAGAAATAGAAAAAAAAGAATAAAGAAGGAACATACAAGAAATAGAAGAAAAAAGAATAAAAGAAGGAACATACAAGAAAAAAAATGAAGAAAAAAAGAAGAAAAAGAAGGAACATACAAGAAATAGAAGAAAAAAAAAAGAAGAAGAACATAAAGAAAGAAGAAGAAATAGAAGAAAGAATAAAGAAGGAAATAAAGAAAAAAGAAAAATAAAGAAGGAACATACAAGAAATAGAAGAAAAAAGAATAAAGAAGGAACATACAAGAAATAGAAGAAAAAAGAATAAAGAAGGAACATACAAGAAATAGAAGAAAAAAGAATAAAGAAGGAACATACAAGAAATAGAAGAAAAAAGAATAAAGAAGGAACATACAAGAAATAGAAGAAAAAAAGAATAAAGAAGGAACAAAGAAATAGAAGAAAAACATAAACAAGAAAATAGAAGAAGAAAAAAGAATAAAGAAGGAACATACAAGAAATAGAAGAAAAAAGAAAAAAAGAAAATACAAGAAAAGAAGAAAAAAGAATAAAGAACATACAAGAAATAGAAGAAAAAGAAATACAAGAAATAGAAGAAAAAGAATAAAGAAGGAACATACAAGAAATAGAAGAAAAAAAGAAATACAAGAAAAGAAGGAACATACAAAATAGAAAAATAAAGAAGAAATATAAAAGAAGAAAAAAAGAATAAAGAAGGAAAAATACAAGAAATAGAAGAAAAAAAGAATAAAGAAGGAACATACAAGAAATAGAAGAAAAAAATAAAGAAGGAAATACAAGAAATAGAAAAAAGAATAAAGAAGGAACATACAAGAAATAGAAGAAAAAAAGAAAAAGAAAAGGAAAAAATATAAAGAAATAGAAGAAAAAAGAATAAAGAAGGAACATACAAGAAATAGAAGAAAAAAAGAAAATACAAGAAATAGAAGGAGAAGGAAACATACAAGAAATAGAAGAAAAAGAATAAAGAAGGAAATACAAGAAATAGAAGAATAAAAAGGAAATACAAGAAAAGAAGAAAAGAGAAAGAAACATACAAGAAATAGAAGAAAAAAAGAATAAAGAAGGAACATACAAGAAATAGAAAAGAAAAAAGAATAAAGAAGGAAATAGAAGAAAATAGAAGAAAAAAAAGAATAAAGAAGGAACATACAAGAAATAGAAGAAAAAAGAATAAAGAAGGAACATACAAGAAATAGAAGAAAAAAGAATAAAGAAGGAACATACAAGAAATAGAAGAAAAAAGAATAAAGAAGGAACATACAAGAAATAGAAGAAAAAAGAAGGAACATACAAGAAATAGAAGAAAAAAGAATAAAGAAGGAACATACAAGAAATAGAAGAAAAAAGAATAAAGAAGGAACATACAAGAAATAGAAGAAAAAAGAATAAAGAAGGAACATACAAGAAATAGAAGAAAAAGAATAAAGAAGGAACATACAAGAAATAGAAGAAAAAAGAATAAAGAAGGAACATACAAGAAATAGAAGAAAAAAGAATAAAGAAGGAACATACAAGAAATAGAAGAAAAAAAAAAGAATAAAGAAGGAAAAAAGAATACAAGAAATAGAAGAAAAAGAATAAAGAAAGAACATACAAGAAATAGAAGAAAAAAGAAGGAAAAGAAGGAAACATACAAGAAATAGAAGAAAAAAGAATAAAGAAGGAACATACAAGAAATAGAAGAAAAAAGAAGGAACATACAAGAAATAGAAGAAAAAGAAAAAAGAAGGAACATACAAGAAATAGAAGAAAAAAGAAAAAAGGAATAAAGAAATAGAAGAAAAAGAATAAACAAGAAATATACAAGAAAAGAAAAAAATAAAGAAGGAACATACAAGAAATAGAAGAAAAAAGAATAAAGAAGGAAACATACAAGAAATAGAAAAAAAAAAGAATAAAGAAGGAAACATAAAAGAAATAGAAGAAAAAAGAATAAAGAAGGAAACATACAAGAAATAGAAGAAAAAAGAATAAAGAAGGAAACATACAAGAAATAGAAGAAAAGAAAAAGAAAGAAGAAGGAAAGAAAAAAGAAAAGAAGAAAAGAAGGAAAGAATAAAGAAAGAAATAAAGAAAAAGAAGAATAAAGAAGGAAACATACAAGAAATAGAAGAAAAAGAATAAAGAAGAAATAAAAAAGAATAAAGAATAAAGAAGGAACATACAAGAAAGAAAAAGAAGAAAAAAAAAAAAGAAGGAACATACAAGAAATAGAAAAAAAAAGAATAAAGAAGGAACATACAAGAAATAGAAGAAAAAAGAATAAAGAAGGAACATACAAGAAAGAAATAGAAGAACAAACAAGAAAAAAGAATAAAGAAGGAAATACAAGAAATAGAAGAAAAAAGAATAAAGAAGGAACATACAAGAAATAGAAGAAAAAGAATAAAGAAGGAACATACAAGAAATAGAAGAAAAGAATAAAGAAGGAAAATACAAGAAATAGAAGAAAAAGAAAAAAAGAATAAAGAAAAGGAAAAAGAAGGAACAAGAAATAGAAGAAAAAAAAAGAATAAAGAAATAGAAGAAAAAAACATACAAGAAATAGAAGAAAAAAAGAAAAGAAGGAAACATACAAGAAATAGAAGAAAAAAGAATAAAGAAGGAAACATACAAGAAAAGAAGAAAAAAAAGAAAAGAAGGAAATAAAGAAATAGAAGGAAAGAAGGAAACAAGAAATAGAAGAAAAAAGAATAAAGAAGGAACATACAAGAAATAGAAGAAAAAGAATAAAGAAGGAACATAAAAGAAATAGAATAAAAAAAGAAAAAAAGGAAATAAAGAAAAAAGAAAAAAGAAAAAGAAGGAAATACAAGAAAAGAAGAAAAAAGAATAAAGAAGGAAAGAAGAGAAGAAGAAAAGAATAAAGAAGGAACATACAAGAAAAGAAAAAAAAGAAAAAAAATAAAGAAAAGAAAAAAATAAACAACAAGAAATAGAAGAAAAAAAGAATAAAGAAGGAACAGGAAAGAAATAGAAGAGAAAAAAGAAAAAAAGGAACATACAAGAAATAGAAGAAAAAGAAAAAAGAAGGAAAGAAAGAAATAGAAGCAAGAAAGAAGAAAAAAGAATAAAGAAGAAGAAGAAAGAAAGAAAAGAAGAAAAAGAATAAAAAAGGAAATACAAGAAAATAGAAGAAAAGAAAAAGAAGGAAAAAGAAAGAAAAGAAGAAAGAAAAGAAAATAAAGAAATAAAGAAAAGAAAGAACAAGAAAGAAAAAAAAAAGAAGAAAAAAGAAATAAAGAAATAGAAGAAAAAGAAATAAAGAAGGAAAAGAAAGAAATAGAAGAAAAAAAGAATAAAGAAACATAAAGAAATAGAAGAAAAAGAATAAAAGAAGAAACATACAAGAAATAGAAAAAGAAATAAAAAGAAAGAAATAGAAAAGAAAAAAAAAAAAAGAAAGAAAGAAAGAAAGAAGAAAAAGAAAGAAGGAAAAAAGAAGGAAAAAAAAGAAATACAAGAAAGAAAGAAAAAAGAAAGAAATAAAGAAAAGAAAAAGAAAGAAAAGAAAAGAAAGAAAGAAATAGAAGAGAAATAGAAAAAAAGAATAAAAGGAACAGAAAGAAATAGAAGAAAAAAAAGAAGAAAGAAAGAAAAGAAAGAAAGAAAAAAGAATAAAGAAAGAACATACAAGAAAAGAAGAAAAAAAGAAAAGAAGGAACATAAAGAAATAGAAGAAAAAGAATAAAAAGGAACATACAAGAAATAGAAGAAAAAGAATAAAGAAGGAAAATAAAGAAAGAAAAAAAAAAGAAAAAAGAAGGAAAGAAAGAAATAGAAAAGAAAAAAAGAATAAAGAAAGGAAATAAAGAAAAGAAGAAAAAAAGAAAAAAGAAAAAAGAAGAAAAAAAGAAAAAGAAATAAAAAAGAAAAAAAAAAAGAAAGAAAAAGAGAAAGAAAGAAATAGAAGAAAAAAAAGAAAGAAAAGAAAAAAAGAAAAAGAAGGAACAGAAAGAAAAGAAAAAAAAGAAAGAAAGAAAAAAAAGAAATAGAAGAAAAAAAAGAAAGAAAAGAAATAAAGAAATAGAAGAAAAAGAAAAAAGAAGGAAAGAAAGAAAAGAAAGAAAAAAAGAAAGAAGGAAAAATACAAGAAAGAAAGAAAGAGAAAAAAGAAGGAAACAAGAAATAGAAGAAAAGAAAAAGAAAGAAATAAAGAAAGAAAGAAAAAATAAAGAAGGAAAGAAGAAAGAAAGAAAAAAAGAAAGAAGAAAGAAAGAAAGAATAAAAAGAAAGAAAAAAACAAGAAAAAGAAGAAAAAAGAAAAAAAGGAAAGAAAGAAAGAAGAAAAAGAAAAACAGAAAGAAAGAGAAAGAAAGAAAGAAGGAACATACAAGAAAAGAAAAAAAAAAAGAAAAGAAGGAAATAAAAGAA
>CAHIKZ030000077.1:530000-535000 GCA_903632075.3 Acanthosepion pharaonis
AGAAAGAAAGAAAGAAATAAAGAAAAAAATAAAGAAAGAAAGAAAGAAAAAAAGAAAGAAAGAAAGAAGAAGAAAGAAAAGAAAAAAAAAGAAAGAAAGAAAGAAATAGAAGAAAAAAAGAAAAAAAGAAAGAAAGAAAAGAAAGAAATAGAAGAAGAAAGAAAGAAAAGAAAGAAAGAAAGAAAGAAAGAAATAGAAGAAAAAAAAAAAAAAGAAAGAAAAAAAGAAAGAGAAGAAAAAAGAAAGAAATAAAGAAAGAAATACAAGAAATAGAAGAAAAAAAAAAGAAAGAAGGAAAATACAAGAAATAGAAGAAAAAAAAAAGAAAAAGAAGGAAATAAAGAAAGAAAAAAGAAAAAAAATAAAGAAGGAAATAAAGAAAGAAAGAAAAAAAAAAGAAAGAAGAAAGAAAAAAGAAAAAAAGAAAGAAAAAAATAAAAGAAAAAAGAAAAAGAAAGAAAGGAAGAAAGAAAGAAATAGAAGAAAAAAAGAAAAAAAAGAAAGAAAGAAAGAAAGAAAAAAAAGAAATAGAAGACAGAAAGAAAAAAAAGAAGAAAAGAAAGAAAGAAATAGAAAAAAAGAAAGGAAAGAAAGAAAGAAAAAAGAAGGAAAAGAAAGAAATAGAAGAAAAAAAAAAGAAAGAAACAAGAAAAGAAGAAGAAGGAAAGAAAGAAAGAAAAAGAAAGAACAAAGAAAGAAAGAAGAAAGAAAGAAAGAAAGAAAGAAATAGAAGACAGAAAGAAAAAGAAAGAAAGAAAGAAATAGAAGGAAAGAAAGAAATAGAAGAAAGAAAGAAAGAAAGAAAGAAAGAAAGAAATAGAAGAAAGAAAGAAAGAAATAAAGAAATAGAAGAAAGAAAGAAAAAAAAGAAAGAAAGAAAGAAAGAAATAGAAGAAAGAAATAGAAGAAAGAAAGAAAGAAAGAAATAGAAGAAAAATAGAAGAAAGAAAGAAATAGAAGAAACAAGAAAAAAGAATAAAAAAAGAAAGAAAAGAAGAAAAAAGAAAGAAATAAAGAAAATAAAGAAAGAAAGAAAAAAAGAAATAGAAACAGAAGAAAAAAGAATAAAGAAAGAAAGAAAGAAATAGAAGAAAAAGAAAAGAAGGAAATAGAAGAAATAGAAGAAAAAAAAAAAAGAAAGAAAGAAAGAAAGAGAAGAAAAAAAGACAAAAAGAAAGAAAGAAAAAGAAATAGAAGAAAAAAAAAAAATAAAGAAAGAAAGAAATAGAACAAGAAAGAAAGAAAAGAAAAAAAAGAAAGAAAGAAAGAAAGAAAAGAAAGAAAGAAAAGAAAGAAAAAGAAGAAAGAAAGGAAATAGAAAAAAGAAGAAAAGAAATAAAAGAAAAAAATAAAGAAATAGAAGAAAAAAAAGAAAGAAAGAAACATACAAGAAATAAAGAAAAAAGAAATAAAGAAAGAAAAAAGAAAGAAAAGAAGAAAGAAAAGAAAGAAACAAAAGAAAGAAAGAAAAAGAAAAGAAAGAAAAGAAAGAAAAAAGAAAAAAAGAAAAAGAAGAAAGAAAGAAAAAGAAAAAAAGAAAAAAAGAAGAAAAAAAAAAAGAAAGAAAAAAAGAAAGAAAGAAAAGAAAGAAAGAGAAGAAAGAAAAAAGAAAGAAGAAAGAAAGAAAAAGAAAGAAAGAAAAAAAGATTAAAGAAGAACAGAAAGAAAGAAAGAAAGAAAGAAAGAAAAGAAGGAACAGAAAGAAATAAAAGAAATAGAAGAAAAGAAAGAAAGAAAAGAAAGAAAAAGAAAGAAAGAAGGAAAGACAAGAAAGAAAGAAAAGAAAGAAAGAAAGAAAGAAATAGAAGAAAAAGAATAAAAAGGAACAATAAAGAAAAGAAAAAAAAAAGGAAATAGAAGAAAGAAAAAAAGAAAGAAAGAAATACAAGAAGAAAGAAAAATAGAAGAAAGAAAGAAAGAAAGAAAGAAAAGAAAAGAAAGAAAAAGAAGGAAAGAAAGAAAAGAAAGAAAAAGAAGAAAGAAAAGAAGAAAGAAAGAAAAGAAAAAAAAAGAAAGAAAGAAAGAAAGAAAGAAGAAGAAAGAAAAAGATAGAAAATAGAAGAAAAGAAAGAAAGAAAGAAAAAGAAAGAACGAAGAAATAGAAGACAGAAAGAAAGAAAGAAAAGAAAGAAAGAAAAAAAAAAGAAAGAAAAGAAGAAAAAAGAAAAAAATAGAAGACAGAAAGAAAAAAGAACAAAAAAAGAAATAGAAGAAGAAAGAAGGAAATAGAAGAAAGAAAGAAAAAAGAATTTCAAAGAAATAAAGAAATAAAAGAAAAAAAAGAAAAGAAAAAATACAAGAAATAGAAGAAAAAAAGAATAAAGACGAAATAAAGAAATAGAAAAAAAGAAGAAAGAAAAACATACAAGAAAAGAAGAAAAAGAAATAAAGAAGAAAAAAAAGAATAAAGAAAAAGAAAAGATTGTTTTTTAAAGAAAGAAATAAAGAAATAGAAGAAAAAAAATAAAGAAAGAAAGAAAGAAATAAATAAAGAAAAAGAAGAAAGAAATAGAAGAAAGAAAGATCTAAAGAAGGAAAGAAAAAAGAAATAGAAGAAAGAAATAAAAAAGAGAAATAAAGAAAGAAAGAAAAGAAGAAAGAAAGAAAAGAAGAAAAAAGAAGAAAGAAGGAAAAAAAGAAATAGAAAAAAAGAAAGAAAAGAAGGAAAGAAAGAAAAAAAAAGAAATAAAAGAAGGAAATACAAGAAATAGAAGAAAAAGAAATAAAGAAGGACAGAAAGAAATAGAAGAAAAAAGAATAAAGAAGGAAATACAAGAAATAGAAGAAAAAAAGAATAAAGAAGGAACATACAAGAAATAGAAGAAAAAGAATAAAGAAGGAAAATACAAGAAATAGAAGAAAAAAAAGAATAAAGAAGGAAATACAAGAAATAGAAGAAAAAAGAATAAAAGAAGGAAAAAAGAATAGAAGAAAAAAAAAACAAGGAAATACAAGAAAGAAAAAAGAATAAAGAAGGAACATACAAGAAATAGAAGAAAAAAAGAATAAAGAAGAAACAGAAAAAAAATAAAGAAGAAAAATAAAAAAGAAGGAAAATACATAAAAAGGAAGAAAAAAAAGAAAAAAAAAGGAACATACAAGAAAAGAAGAAAAAAAGAATAAAGAAGGAAACATACAAGAAATAGAAGAATTCTCTTAAAGGAGGAACATCTCAAGAAATAGAAGAAAAAAAGAATAAGAAGGAAACATACAAGAAAAGAAGAAAAAAGAATAAAGAAGGAACATACAAGAAATAGAAGAAAAAAGAATAAAGAAGGAAACATACAAGAAATAGAAGAAAAAGAATAAAGAAGGAAATACAAGAAATAGAAGAAAAAAAAAGAATAAAGAATAGAAAGAAAAGAATAAAGAAGGAAAAAAAAAAAGAAAAAATAAAGAAGGAAATACAAGAAATAGAAGAAAAAAATAAAGAAGGAAATACAAGAAATAGAAGAAAAAGAATAAAGAAGGAACATACAAGAAATAGAAGAAAAAAGAATAAAGAAGGAACATACAAGAAATAGAAGAAAAAAAAGAAAAAAAGAAGAAAAGAAAAAAACATACAAGAAATAGAAAAAAAAAAAGAATAAGAAAGAAATAGAAGAAATAGAAAAAAAGAATAAAGAAGGAACATACAAGAAATAGAACTAAAAAAAGAATAAAGAAGGAACATACAAGAAATAGAAGAAAAAGAATAAAAAGGAAACATACAAGAAATAGAAGAAAAAAGAATAAAGAAGGAACAAGTAACAAGAAATAAAATAAGAAAAAGAATAAAGAAGGAAATACAAGAAATAGAAGAAAAAGAATAAAAGAAGGAAACATACAAGAAATAGAAGAAAAAAGAATAAAGAAGGAACATACAACAAGAAATAGAAAAAAGAATAAAGAAAAATACAAGAAATAAAAAAGAATAAAGAAGGAACAACAATACAAGAAAAAGAATAAAAAAGAAACAAACAAGAAATAGAATACAAGAAATATAAAAGAAATAGAAGAAAAAAAGAAGAACATAAAGAAGAAAAAAGAATAAAGAAGGAAATACAAGAAATAGAAAAAAGATTAAAGAAGGAACATACAAGAAATAGAAGAAAAAAGAAAAAGAAGGAACTTTATACAAGAGAAGAAGAAAAGAAGGAACATACAAGAAATAGAAAGAAAAAAAGAATAAAAAAAGAAGGAACATACAAGAAATAGAAGAAAAAAGAATAAAGAAGGAACATACAAGAAATAGAAGAAAAAGAATAAAGAAGGAACATACAAGAAATAGAAGAAAAAAGAATAAAGAAGGAACATACAAGAAATAGAAGAAAAAAGAAAAAAAGACATAAAGAAAAGGAAGAAAAAAGAATAAAGAAGGAACATACAAGAAATAGAAGAAAAAAGAATAAAGAAGGAACATACAAGAAATAGAAGAAAAAAGAATAGAAAAACACTGTTTGGTGAATGTGTGTGCTTAAGAGATGTAAATAATGAAACAAAACAAAGAAATCGGAATTAGACTTAAGAACCTATAGAATTGTAATCATGCAACACCCTCCCCGGTCGTCCAAGACATCAAACACGGCGGCTGGTCACCGAAGTGATCGTTTCAATCCAGAGCTAACCTTATCCCATGTTCTGATTTAAGGTTAATCATAAGGCAGCTAAGATCTAATCGTCATATGTTATGTTCATGTTGGGCTGGTCTAAGCAGGGCGATGACGTACAGGGAAAAAATAACAGTCGAATAAATTAAACAAAAGTAAATACCGTTTTCATATCAGTCCTCCGTACAATAATTGGTTCATATCAGAGTTCCCTTGCAATTTATTATCATCCCAACCGACGTCTAAATCGGAAGTGATACTAATGTTGACCTGGCAAAATCTGGTCTGCTGTTGTTGGTAAGGTTCGGCACAAAGCTAGAGGCTTTCGTCGTCAGAAAATCCCATATATCCTCTCTCCTGTAATTTGATCACATCCGTCCCCTATAATTAATAAATAATTGCTTTATGCAT
>CAHIKZ030000077.1:540000-587500 GCA_903632075.3 Acanthosepion pharaonis
AATAGATAAAGAAATTAGAAGCCATTTACCATTACTCGAGGATCTAGGAAGAGAAACAAATGTAAGGAAGAGAAAGGACAAGAAAAATAAAAATAAAATACAAAATTAGAAATGAAAATGAAGTCGTTTCAGCTGAAGAAAAAATAAATAAAGCAAACAATACAACTGAAAGCTACAAAGAATCTGACGCTATGAAAAAAGATCAAGATTCTACAGAGAGAAGAAGATCTGTCAAACCGATGCCAAGAAATGTTGGAGTGAAATAGGCAAACACATAATTGAAGTGACAACCCCAACACAAGAATAAATTGGAAGAGGTTATACAGTTCTAGGAACAAATATGGGCTTACCCTAAAGAACATGACAAAGAAGCTGATTGGATTACGCAAAAGGTAGAACGGTCAATAATAAATCAGAGCATGGGTGGGAATCACAGAAGTGAATGTTAAATGTGCACTTCAAAAAGCACACAAATGGAAATGTTACGGAATCGATAACATTCTTAACTGTTGGATCTATAATACGTATACAGAACACAAAAATCTAGCTAAAGACCTTCAAGAAATGGACAATAACCTTACTAAAATTCCGCCATTGGTAACCAAATGAATTTCCTTCCTTCTACTAAAAACATTGTGACACAAATAACTACAGACCAATTACATGTCTACTTAAAAACTGTTTACATTTTTTCTGACAGTTATATTTGTTATTAGAAAAAATATATACTATCTCGTGGCTCTTACGGACGTAAAGAGAAATGACTAATTAATAGGAGGGTCAGCTTCAGTACAAGAAGTCTCATTAATATCTGGATAGATTAGCGTAAGACATTTGATAGTGTAAGCAATTCCTGGATCTTAAATTTTTTAAATATATACAATGTATCAGCCGTCATTATCACTTCCATCAAAGAAATTATGTCGATATACACTTCAACTCAGTCATATAAATGGAGTCTATAAATCTGGTGAAATAAACATCAACAGCGGAATATTCTAAGGCGACTCTTTGTCTCCCTTACTATTTTGTATATCCCTAAAAGCCTTAACCAAAGAATATAACAGGACTGAATATGGCTATAAGATATCTCAAAAGAAAATCATCCATCTAATTTATATAGATAACTTAAAGTTGTCTGCTCGGAATGACTGTGTACTGGACAGATCTCCCGAAAACAGTAAAATGTTTCAGTGATTACATTGGAATGGAATTCGGTATGGATAAATGTGTTAAAGCCACAATTTTACGAGGATCACTGCAGCAAACCTCTTATATTAACTTAGGCCCTGGGGTATCAATAAAAAAAATTAGACCAAGAAGTTTTTATTTAACTGGACGTAAATGAGTATGAAAGAATTCACCAAGAAAATGCGAAAACACTGCTATAGAAGGATACAACTGATATTAAGAACTCAACTGAAATCTCACAAAAGAATCATGGTCATTAATAATCATGCCATCCGACTGGTTCAGTATAGTTTCAATACCTTGAACTGGACTCTAAATTATATCAGACGATTTGATTCTAAAACCAGAAAGCTTCTTTCTAAGCATAACATGGATAATCCAAAGGCTGTCCGTCCATACATATCCAGTAAAGAATGAAGAGGGGGGCTTATTCACTTAGAATTGTCATACAAGACAACAACTATTGGCTTATTAACATTTTTTCGGACTTTTGAGAAAATTAACTATGTTAAGTTATAAATAGTTATAAAGTGGTGGTTCAATTTACGATGTGTGTATAATGCAGAGTAGGCACGGCGGAGTAATGGATAGCGGATCGAACTGAGGAATCGGAGAGTCGAGTTCGAATTCCAGTCGAATCCATTACATTAACTTACCTGTTAATACACTCTTCTACTCCCCCAGCTATGGATAAATAGCAGAAAATACTTGCAAGTCATGTATCGAAAGATACATTATCGCGTAAGCGCATAACTAACTGAATTGATCTAGCAAGACAAGCTTTCTAACCATTACGTCGAAGTATCCAGAATTTCTAAGTGTAGCTTACATGTGACACAAAGATCACCAAGTGAGGATCGAACTCGCTACTCAGTTTTAACTGATCTAGTAAGACAAAGTTCATAACTGTTACAGCACGTCGAAGTGTTCTAATATACATATGTGAAAGCGTGTATCGTGCATGGCATATAACTGTCTTTGTGTCCAGATTTACGATCACAAAAGACGTGTAAATTAAACGTCAGACTGCAACCTGATTCTGTGACCTAATACGCAAAGATGGCTGCAAAAGAAAGGCAAAACTGAAATAATGCTAGATATAAAAACTGTAAGAGAATTCTTAAAAAATGATAAAACTTACAACTGTAATAAAATCGACATTTATTTCCAATTTGAGAAAGTCATTTTTGTATTAATTTCTGTAACTTTAACGCATAATTAGGGAATACATTTGCAATAAAATTTGTTTAATTGAGCAAAAAAAATCAGGGCTTCTTTTTAACTTTAAACTGAACATTCGGGACCAAATTAATTAATGGAAAATATGAAAAGGAATTCATGTGCTATTCGAAGAAATCAAACTATATAGGATCTCAAATCAAATCCCAATCCTTCACTCAACCGAATCTTAAATATTTTAATAAAACTATATAAAAGCAGATGCATTTTTCAGTTAAGTACTATTTTGCAATTTTTAAGGGGATATTAGATTATATATATTAATAGAATACTTTTTACATTACTAAAGAAATTCTGATTCGTGTGTAACACACCGCATTTATAGAGAACTAGCAGCATGGCCCGGCGTTGCCTGTGCTTGATTCAAAAATCGTACGACTCATACAGCATATCGCTATCACTTGACTTAAAATATTTTTGCGCTTCATTTAAAGGAGTACCCTTTTCCGTGCTGATGTTGCTACATGCCTTACTTCTTGCCTATCTAACACTGCGATTTTTTTCAGGCAGGATGTGTGTTTGTGTGTGTGTGTGTGTGTGTGTGTGTGTGTGTAATGAGTGAATGGCCGCAATTTTCGACGGATTTGCAGCAAAATTTACATGCACGTGCTTAGCGGCAAGGCCAAGACCGATTTTGCATTTCCCAATTCCCATCGATAGTGGAAACAATCGATTTTTTCATGCTTCAACGGCAGTTTTCCTGTAGTTTGCGGCCATTTTGTACTCGCCAGAGTGAGAACCTATAGCTGGCTGCCACGTATAGGCAGGAAGATTCTATTGACCAGCGTGAGAGCCAACAGCTGATGACACGAATGTTAACTAGCATGCTAGCATGCAAAAAAAATCGATAGCTGCGTTCGTCACAAGTGGGAAAAATTTAAATCTGCATGGCACTTTACTCCAATTGGCTCATTCGCTTGCTTAAACACAACGCTTATTCTGATTCCGCAGAACTGGGTTAGGTGTGAAAAATATTTGTTGTTAACATTCTTTATTCATTCGGTTTTTCCAGTTACGAGTCCTTTTTTTAAGCAGATCGTTTTGTGTTCATTTTGTTTAGTTCTTTTTTCGTAACAGATTTAATGTTTAGTATAGAGCTTAGAAAAATTTTACAGTGTGAGATAGGCAAGAAGTAAGGCATGTAGCAACATCAGTACGGCAAGGGTACACCTTTAAAGGAAGGAAGGGCAAAATATTTTAAGTCAAGTGATAGCGATTGCTGTATGAGTCGTACGATTTTTGAATCAACCACGGGCCACACCGGGCTATGCTGCTAGTTATTATATATTTGATATTTAAGGTAAAAAAATAGTTATTTATGCCCTCAATTGAATGTGATTTAACGTAGAAGAATTCGTTGTTTTCTTGCTTTCCATTAATCTAAATTTATCTTTATCTCCCTAGGTAGCTAACTTTCTACACCAGCTCTCTCTCTCTCTCTCTCTCTCTCTCTCTCTCTCTCTATCTATATATATATATATATATATATATATATATATATATATAGTGGACTCTCCTGTCATATTCATATATAATGGTCACTTGATCAGTTCTAGGGACCGACAGCGACACCAGCCCATGAGATTTGATTTCAGTGGTGAAAAAATGTGCAGAAACATCCACACTTTTTGAAGGGCCGAATACAGAGACCTGGTGCACTACGTACCACAAGGTCCCCAAACGACCCAACCCATCTATCTATCTATCTATATGGCCGTTGATCGCAAGAAAGATATTGCGTTTGGCTAACTAATTAAGCGGAAAAATTAAAAGCGAGAAATAATTAAGGCGAGAAGAAGCTATCACGAAGGACATACTGAGCGATGTTATTTGTTTTAACAAAGAAAAGTGGTAAAGATTTTATTTTCATTTGCGAAGAAAAGTATTTTTTTTCGCAGAGGATAGGAAATTCGTAAGATCTCGGATCTGTCAGAATTAATTCATGCTAGTACGCGGCGAATAAAAGATAGCAATCTTCCCATGGCAATAATGAAAATTTCAAATTGATCAAGTGGCTCGTTGGACGAAATGCTGGAAGATAATCGTAATCAGGTCGAGGATGCGACCGAGAAAAAAGATCAGCTGAGACCACCCAAAGAAAAAGGAACGAAAAAAAGAAAAAGAAAAAGGAAACGAATAAACCATTAACTATCTTTCGGAGATATCATTTGGTTTTGGGAAGAGACCACCTGTTTTATGTCCAAACCAGGCCATGATAAAAGTTTTTACCGGGATGGATTGTTGGCAAACAGAAGTAAGGAGGCGTTAAGGATATAAGGAGATTCTTACAATCACTTGAAAAAATCTCGGTGATAAATTCCAGATGACATTCAGTTAAGATAAAGATTAAGAACCACACTACGTGTCGTGTGACTCTGGTCGAGGAAAAGAAAGAATAGAAAAAAGGAAGATAATTTTTTTCTTTGAGCGATAATTGTACGTTGAGGCCAGACTGGCCGCGCCCACGCTGTCGAGCGTTCATTGGCTGAGTGGTGGCGTGAGCGGTGGGCGAAAGTAAACATATGAGAAAGAGGGGAGTCCTGTTGACGCCTCTGAGGGGATTGGTGTGAGATGCCACTATGAGAAACAAGGGAAACATGTTTACGCCCTCTGAGGGGATTGGTTTGAGATACCAATATGAGAAAGGAAGAATTTGGGAGGACAATTCCCTTAAGAACCCCTCTAAAACAGAAAGTAATGGACTTCCAAAAATGGAAAGTGATAAAATTTACTGTCCGTAAAGAAAGAAAGTCCTTATTGTAGATTTGGAATTATCGAGGAACCCAAACCACGACAGGCCCCCACCAGGTTTTGCTCAGCGTCCATATAAACGGAGTAGACGATGGCAGTTGGGCAGACGCAGACAGCGGACAGCAGGCAGACGGTAGCAGTTGAATTGTGAGCTCGGAGACCAGCCTCGCAGGAGCGGACTGAAAGATATCCACGCATTCCGATTTAGCCTTCTAACCAAAAAGAATTTATTTTTGAAGAACGACTTAGACTCACACCACCAAAACAAGTTTTACGAATATCGCCTGAAGACACCAAAAAACAGTTTATTGAAAAAAAAACTAAGATATTAAGTCTCGCCTAACAAACGCAAAGTGTCACGTATCCATATTAACGGCTTGGGAGAAAGGTGCAGTCCTGTATTCAGCAACCAGATATAAAAATATTTGTTATTCTTTTTTAACACATTTGAACTTTTCGAGTTGTTTATTTATTTTCTTTTACATATACTTGTGCGATGTCACCTTTGCTCGAATTCGGCTTGCATTACGGCCCGGCGACTGATTGATTTCTCTACCTAAGATCAAATCAGAACGTGAGTAGGTTAGACTAGAAATCAAAGCAGTTACTTCGGTAACCAGACGTTGGAGGCGAGCTGGGAATGATACCGAATCTAACCAGATTCCCATCCCAATCTGCCAAGGGTTAGAACGTCACATTTGACGCCGCGACGAATACCAAGTCACAATGGTCGTCACAGGATAGCACGGGGGCAGAGAGGCACGAGGTGACGTCACAATAACCAAATATTCGTGGCTCAGTAGAAAGATTCATAGAATAAAAATTACAGCCCGATCAAATGTAATTTGCATCTGTCTCCTTATATTAATGGTCTGTCTACTTATATTTATATCTTGGCTATCCTCTGAGCCTTTCTGACGACCGACATATATATATATATATATATATATATATATGCATACACACACACACTATCGTAATTACGTCTCTTTACTGCGTGTTACTGATATTTTGTAAGAAAATGGTGACTGATTTTTAATCATTAACATTTATGGAGAAAAATATCCATTTCAATATTACTCAATGATCTTGCCGATCAGTGTGTGCGTGTGTGTGTGTCGGGGGGTGTTGTTCCTCTTTGATAAAAATGATCTTGCCGATGTGACTTGATTTCTCCTTCTATATTTTGGATACGACTCACTCCTTTGTTCAAATTTAAATTTAATTTAAATTAAAGGGAAACAAATTTCAGTGTGGGGGGCTGTGCCCTCCAGGAATCCACTTTCATCAAAATGAAATATACTTATCTAAATACCCTGCGTATTGCATTTTCATAATATAATGGGTTATGGGTGTCATCCTCAAACTCTAAGTGGAGTTCAATAACAAACAAACAGATAAACAGGAGCAACTACATTTATATATATATATATATATATATATATATATATATATATATATATATATATATATATATATATATACACACACATGTGCACGCACACACACGCACATATATATATATATATATATATATATATATATATATATATATATATATATATATATATATAGAAGGAAGAGTGACAGATGACTATTTTCTAATATTACAAAAAATATTCAACTCAAATTTACATTTTCCCACTTTTAAATATTGACTGTAAAACATCGTTCCAGTTTGTCATGCTTCCTTCTTCTTACTCTTGCCCACAATTTTTAACTCTGTGTTTTTATTTTAGATTGCTGCCAGTGCAAATATTTATTTTAGTCCACGTGTAAAAATCAAAACGACACGTGTTCATTTTTGAGGTCATTTCTGTATGCTACAGTCAACCAATATAACTTACTGTGTATACAAAAAGGTGCAGTTAGTGGCAAAATTAAAAAAAAATGTATGCTAAGATCAAAAGATCTTCCCGGTGCTTTAAAAAATCGTACATTTGATGTTTATAAAGAGGGTACAAATACTGTCAAAACGATTTGGACTTCACATCTCCACCATGCGAGAATTTATTTTTAAATAGAATGTCTTTTGTATGACGACATCGCTATCAGGAAGTACTGTCTGCGACAAATAACTGTAAAGCAAGCAAATATCTAGTTTGGCATGTGCGGGCGAATCCTCCTCTGACCTCTGCTGTCCTTAACGTCTACTTACCCAATATCCGAATCAATGTACCGGCCTTCTTGACAGAGTGCTTCGAAATAAGCTTATGAAAATGCATAAAAATGGTCATCACAACTATATTCATATTAATAAGCTATAAAAGTTCTGGCAAAATATTCTATCGCCGGAGTGGATCAAACTAGACATTTTCGTTGGAACGACAGGCGAATGTCTAGCGAAATCCTAATACGGCTTTTAAAGCGAATAATTTGGGGGTAATATTTTAAGATTGCGGCGTGTGCTTTGCTGCAGGTTGAGCAAGCAAAATTTTGCTAATTGACTGCACAATGGACACTGCAATATATCAAGCAGTTTTGAACAAAAGTGTCTTGCCCTCGGTTCTAAAGCTGAATTAAGGTAGGGGCTGGACTTTCGAAAAGGACAATGTTCAGAACAATCTCAAGTCTTAGAACGGCATAGTCAAAGTCATGATCAAAACCCAAGTGAAAATATTTTGTTCAAGTTCAAAAAGGAAGTACGCGCAATACATCTAGGTAATATTGAACAATTGTGGGAATTTTGCAAATAAGATTGGCCACAAATTTATTCTTACGATGTTTATATATTTTTTTAAATTATAGAAAAGAGGGGTTGATATTGTGACCTCAACAGAAGGAATCGACAATATTAAATCTAAGGGTTCACTGACTTTTGCACATCTTAATTTTTAATTAGTATTTTTATTCCATATTGAAAACAAAAATCCGAAACATGACTGAAATTTGTTTAAGAAAGGTTTTCTTAATGAATATATAGTTTAATTAAGATTCATTATTTGGATAAAACGACAACTTTTCTTCACTTATTTTTGCGCAGCACTGTATATATATATATATATATATATATATATATATATATATATATATATATATGGGTGTATGTATGTATGTGTGTGTGCAAGATTTCTAGAGGATCCTCTCACATGGACGTACAGTGTAAGTGTTTAGTTATATATATATATATATATATATATATATATATATATATATATATATATATATATATATATGCAGTGTACGCGCATGCGTACATATGTTAGTACAATGACAAATGGGTGTGTCTTTAAAAATGAAAATGTTTATATGTTTTATGATGACCTAACATCGTCGGTAGCACCCTTGTTTTGGTGAGAAAAGAAATAAATTAAATTTGTACTGAAGTTTGACAGTCTAACAAACATGAATGTAAGACATATGCTAATGATATATAGTAGTTTACAGAAATATACGCACACACACACACATATGATTATTCAAATCCTCCTTAATATCTCTCTATCGATATATATATATATATATATATATATATATATATATATATATATATATATATCACTGCATGAACTGGGCGGCTTTTTGGTGATAGGAGAAAGGATTGATGGGCATCCACTATTCGCGTCATACCATATATATAATATTGGGTTGGTGCATAATTATCGGGCGTTTTTTAAACAATATTTATTATGAAAAAAGAAACAAAATTCAAAAACATTTTCAAATGATTATTCCGGAGCGTATGATTATCGGCACGTATTTTAATAAACTGAAAATAAAATATTGTTTTATTAAAAAAAGTAAATAAAACACCAATTTTATTAACAAATACCTCGCCTGCAAAAACGCCTGAAAATTATGCACGAACCCAATATCTATCTATCTATCTATCTATCTATCTATATATATATATATATATATATATATATATATGTGTGTGTGTGTGTGTGTGTGTGTGTTTGTGTGTGTGTGTTTTTGCGCTAATTAAATTTTGTTCCGTCGTAAATAAATATAAAGTAAAATAAAATAAATGATATGTATTTGATAAATTGCTCCACGCTAAAATGCTATGAAATCCAATTTATCATATTTACTGGGTGATTACTCAGTTTAAAGCATGATGATTCATCTCATTTTTACAGCCAACTGATAAAATAAAACAACAACGATGGAAGAAAAATATACTTTCTAATTATATAACACATGACAAAGCTCGGAAAAGGAGTTTTGCTGTATCCGAGAAAGAGAAATAATCATCCCAGTTTTGAAAATATTTTAGCATGAAAAAAATTTTAAAAAATGTGGAGATCTTAATTTTGTTACCATAAGACAAGAGGTATCTATTAGGTTGTATCATAACTAGTTTCCGTTTTTGAGAAACAATATGGATGACATATTAATCATTCCCAGTATATAGCTCTTATGAATAGATATGGCGTACCCGGATATCGTTATTTTTGTAGCCCGGTGTTGCGAGTGTACAGAATAGATTAAAGGAACAATATTTTTTTCTGCCCTCTCACAAACTAAGACAGAATATATACATAAAGAACAGAACCTGACAAATAAAATTTGTTTGTTCCCCCCCGCCACGACCCACAATAAAGATCTTATTTTGTACCACGTGATTATTATCTATTTCAATCGCCACAAAATATTTTGATTGGGAAAATTTTTTTCTAATTGAAAACAGATCCAAGTGTTCTTCAAAAACTTTTATTCAAAAGCCATCGAAGGACTGCTAGCAAATAGTGATTGCATATAATTCTGAATATGTCATTTATTTTATAAAGACTCAAATTAATAAACAAAAATGAAATGATTTATTTCTAACCAAACCATTTTTTTAATCATTACACTCTATGCAAGGCAATAAAGCTACTAAGACGCATGAATTATCGTGTGTTAGAGGATATAAAAGGAAATATTATTTAGAGTGTGAACAATAAAAGCACAAGAATTAAGAAGACAGAAGATAACGATTATCATAACATTTAAATTTTTGAAGATCAAAGTTGACTGGGAAGCAAGAAGCCAAAAGAGAGTTCCATAAGCATAAGGGCAATGGAAGAATCTGTTAACATAGAACTTACGGTTATACCTAAGCATTTCAACTGTAAAAAAATAATATTTTGCCGCCATTGTAGTTCTGCGCTAGAATTTATATAATCTCTATGTACGATAAAGGAAAGTTAATCTGAACTAACATGAACGTATTTATAGAAAAGGCACAGTGTAGCTAGATTGCGGTAGAGTGTAAAACCCGAGATGCCAGGTCAGGACCAATAAATTTACAGATTCATATTTGTATATTATCAAGGATCTCTCAATTCATAGCAGAAGCCCGAAATTAGATGTGGCAGCAAATTTAAATCATGTATGAATGGTTGATTTATGCAAGGTAGATTCTGGCAAGGAAAAGTTTTTAGAACAACACAAAGAAACAGATGTCATAGTAGCAGACCGGGTAATTAATTCAATAAATAATTTCCACTTCATGTCAGCGGAAAAAGGTAACATAAGAAGGGGAAATGATTCACTCTCCTGGAGGTTAGATTCAACCATGCCGATGGAAATTTGAATGGGCCTCTCTAATTTTTGATAGAGAGCAGTTTCGTTTAAATTTCCCAAGTCATTTCTTACCCAAGAAAAATTTTACTTATATTCATATATAATCCAAATTTAAAATGTGTCACTTTTTTTTATTGGTGTTTATTCAGCACCTCTACTCCAGATTTTTGCAGACAAAATTTTGTGTAATTGTTTCATCTAATTGTCTGGATGTATTAGAAAATATTTATGTATGTATGTATGTGCGTTTGCATGATGCATACGTTTGGGGTAAACAAGAAAAATAAAATCTTATATTTGGACATAAGGTCAGTTGTTGGAGAATTAGGGCGCGTCGACTATATTTCAGTCCCACTACATCTATGTTTCCTGCCAATATTCTCCATGATATCTGTCTTCATCTCCTACAGGTCACCAAAACCTCAATCAATATTCTTTTTCAATTCATATTTTATTGAATCGTTTTCTATGACTTGTAAACCGTTTGAAGATTATTTAAAGCTAACAAATAATTTTAGATTGTAAGATATTTTGGGGCAGATATATCAATTTTTCAGTGAAACAAGTCTTACTAATTAATCCATAACTGGGGAGAATATGTGGATTTATACCTTTTCCCCAAAGGTATTTGCGTGTAAGTGAATATAACGAACACAGCGGAAATTGCAACTCGGCTTTCCAATGAAAGATTTCGATCAATTATTTATTACAACACCCACACATCGAAGCTTTCAGTACTTGGTATTCTTAAGCGGTCACCCATCTTGGTACTGACCAGGTTTGACGTTGCTTATCTTTGGTGATCGTACGGAAACCAGTGTTTCAATCCGATGTGGCAGTCAGCCGTTTCAATATAATTCTCTGCCGCGATTTTCTCGTGCAGATTGCAAGCCTTTGTTGCATAACGAGCCCGATTTTTTATAAATAAAGGCAGCTGAAGCATGTCATGTGTATTAGTGCTGACCCTTCAACATTGAAACAAGTAAATTCGCACATTACAACTACAGTAAGTGTGTGTTAAATTGATGATTATGGAATGCAATTTCTTATATTATTTCTAGATATCTATTGTGATGTCATCGTCAAATTTGAAAGAACCACAATTTTTACTACCTTCATTTCAGAACCAAACATCGTTTTGCATCATCTGTTGTATTCTGAGCCGTATGGCAGATCGAGCATATCCATGATGACCCCATACTCTGACCCTGGCCTCAAATCAACACAACGTAACTATAAATTTAACAATAAAATAAATGTTCGTATATAAGTATACATATTTTTGTTCATCGAATTATAGATATTCTCTTTCTTGAAGTTTTTAATTTATTTGCTTTCATGTATTAAACAAATGTTCTGAAACCTCTTTATGACACTGCCAAATATTTAGGAGCGTATAATTTTCAGAAAAAAAAAATCATGTAGTTTCACATTTTATTAAATAGTCTTTTTTTGTGGTGATTTTGGCGAATATGTAAAAATCAAAAAAATCAAAATGGTTTATTTTAAAAAGTCGAATAAAAAAACAATATTAAAATAAAACATTTTTAAGTTTGTAAAGATGAAATATGAAAAAGTTGATTTCATTTGATTTTAATTATAACAATAGAAGTGTTTGTTATTCGCATAAATAGTATGAATAAATTAATAGTACATAAATAATACATAATATTTAAGATATACATATTAAATACTATGACTAAATTAATGGTACATAAATAATACATAATATTTATGATAATATACATAGTAAATAGTATGACTAAATTAATAGTACATAATAGATAATATTTATGATAATATATATAATAGTATGACTAGATTAATGGTAAATAAATAATACGTAATATTTATGTTAATATACATAATAAATAGTATGACTAAAGCCAGAAACTACTTGTAGTGACTTTACACAGGGATTGCGGAAGTTATATTACAAATCATGGAAATTAGACTCGCCAATTCCTAAATATTAAGAAAAAATATTTGTGATCTTGAAACATCACACACGACTAAGGTGAGTAAATACTCGTCTTTTTTCTGTCTTTTTACATTCATAACATCAAATTATTGCTGCTAAATCAACTTATCGTGTTATAAGTAAAGCCATAGATTCAATAATCTTGGGAAAAAGATATTTTAGGAAAAAAAAAAAAAAAAATTCCTAAAATAACTTTCTGCGAAATTATTGAAACTGATTTTTCTAATATAATTTCATAGTCAAGCCAATTTTAGTTTTTGTTCTTTTATTGTAGTTTGACATCTGTCCCATATTTACATAATTCCCAATGATGTCGTTCCATCATCAATATATAAATTCTACCTTTTTTTTCCTCTTTTGCAATGCGTTTTTTCTTTTAGCAACCAGGACAAATCTGAAAATAAAATAATGTAATTTAATCGATCCTGACCAAGCATCTCGACTTTAGCTTCTTTCTCATCGGTGTGTGTGACGTGGCTTACCTCTGTCTTCCATGCAAATATTTTCATGGTAACAGACTCTGACGAGATTTTTTCTCTGCTGAACCCAATACATGAATTTAAGCGTGTTATTAGATTAGCACGTAGGTTCGACAATTTGACTGTTGAAACAGCTAAATGCAATCGCAACTTCTACGCCAAAAGTTATTTTTCTCGCACTTACCGTCTGTGGAACTCCCTTCAGTTTGCTTGCTTCTCTTAGAACTACAATCATCAAAAATTTAAATGCAACGTCAATCGCAAACTTGTATTTTCTTGAATCCCGTTCATCTTTTATCCTTTCCTCAATTCTCTCTATATTCTTTATAATCATTTGGTTTTCTCTCGGTTTGACTCCCTGAATCCCCTTGCCAATTAGTGGCATTCTCGGTCTCCTGGGGGTGAAATAATATATATATATATATATATATATATATATATATATATATATAGAGAGAGAGAGAGAGAGAGAGAGAGTATGTGTGAATAAAGACAAACGGAAAACCTTTCTAAGCCGATAAGTTTCGTCTTCTGATGGACTTTATTAAGCCGAATGTAAGTATTTTATTTTGCAAAATGTATTTATAAACAACACTAAAAATGTAATTAAGAAGTTTCATTAATATACTTCAGGCTAATTGAAAGTCAAGGCAAATTATGGAGGATGCTAAGTGATGTAATTTTATTGTCTAATAAACGAAAGTTATTTTTCTTTTGTTTTTATACATATTGTTTTTTACAGTTATATATTTTAGCCTTGTCTGAATAATCACACACACATACTCGCAATCACTTACGAAATTTATATATATATTATATATATATATATATATATATATATATATATATATATATATATTTCAGACGCGTTGAACAAATTTCCAGTCGCATTACAAAATCTCTGATGACAAATTAAATTATTCTAATTACCGTAATTATATTTAATAAAATCAAAAAATATAATTGCAATTTTAAAGTTTATTTATGTTATGCAAACATTTGGCAGATTTCATTAATACTAATTTCATTTTGAAAATATTAACTGGGATAATAAACTTTGATGTAATGTACGCATTGGGTTTCTTTATGCCTGCTCACATCTCTTTCCATATATATATATATATATATATATATATATATATATATATATATATATATATATGTGTGTGGGGAAAAAAAAAAAAAAACGATGACTAGCTGCTTAGGCCCGTCTGATAGTGATTGTAAGCAGAGGCTATATTCCTGTTCTGATCACTTACATCAGCGTCTAGCCATAGCTAAGTGACCACTTACGGACATTTGTCATTATAGGCAGCTACTGGACTTTTTAGTCCAAGGAAACCGTAACGGTTATTCACTTTATTTGGACCCGGCTGATTAGACAGCAAGAATTGATGGTATCCCCTGGTTTACTGTGGTTAATTTCCTGACGGTCTTCGGTTTGTTTGTTTTTTATATCAGCATTGTTGAGTGGTTTGGGTTTTTTTGCAGCTTATCGTAGGTTATTTATAGAATGACATTTTTAAAAATTATAACATACTTTTGTGCGCGGTAGTAATAATACTAAGCATGCAAGTCCTACTGATTAACCCACAGCTAGATGCGTGATGAATTCGATGCACACCTTTCCCTAAGTTATTTGTACGAAAATGAATATAACGAACCTGACTGGAATTGAAACACGACTCACCGACTTCCAATCACTAGCCGTTACACATTACACCTGTCGCGCACTTGAGTTTACAATACCTGAAATTCCAAAGCAGTCATACATCTACATACAGACCAGGATCGATGTTGCTTAATTTCTGAATTTGGCTATAGGCCTACTTAGCATGGGAAGATTCTTTTCCATATCCCGATAGTTCTTTGGATCTCTGTGTCATCTCTTAGTAAACTAAAGAGAGAATCTTACACGAATTGTTAGGGCAATTGCTGAAAATTCTTGCTGCCATCAATAAGTAAATAGGAATATCCAATGGTTTCCTATACATTATGCATGGATTATTTTCGCCATATATGGTCTGGAGCCACTTCTAATTGTCTCAAGTTTCTTGATAAATTCCAAAGACGGATGTTCAATGTAATTGGCCCTGATGTGGCATTTTGTCTGCAGCCGCTCTCTTACAGACGTGCCGTTGCCTCCCTCTGTCTTTTTGACAAATACTTTCACGGTAACTGCTCCGATGAGCTGCTTTCGCTGGTTCCCAGACTTCATGAATTTAAGCGTTCAACTAGGCTGGCATCTCGCTCTCACCCTTTCACTGTCGAAACTATTAAATGTAGTCGTCTCTTCTACTCCAATAGCTTCATGCCACGCACTTCTCGCCTGTGGAACTCCCTCCCCATTTCTTGTTTTCCTGATAGTTATAATCTCCAGCTATTCAAATGTAACGTCAATCGACGTCTCCAGATGCCCTAATCTATCCCCTAACCGTCTCTTCATCCTTTCCTCTATCACTCCTCTTTGTTCTCGCTTCAACTCTCTGTAACCTCTTGCGTGCTAGTGGCTTTCCGCCTTGCTTGCGGTTGAATGTTTAAAAAAAAAATTAAAAAATACATATTACAGCACCTGGTATTCACTATCGGCTAGCCACCTAGGTACTGACCAAGCTCGAATTTGCTTGAATTATTTCGTCGTGATAGGAACCAGTATTTTTGTGAGCAACTCTGCAAATACAGGATGCGTTCAGTAAATTGTCACTATTTTGCGCTTTTAATATCGCACATGTGCGTTGTTTGTTTTTGATTTTTCGACTACACACTATAGTATGGTCGGTTCGACACTGTTAGAAAATTCACGGAATTTACTCCGCCAGAAATTTAGAAACGGAATGTTGTACTGTTTGTCATTCGCGCCGGAAGCTCCAATACGAACATTTCAGAGTGTTTGGGTTTCACTCTAATGACAGCGCAGAGGATTCGGACAGAATTGGATGAGGCTAATGGCGATTACGATTGTACCGCAGCCCAGAAAACAGACTCTGATCGTTCTGTTAAGAAAATAACTCACGAATTTTTTGGTGAGGTTATCAGACTCAACACGGAGACCTACATCACGAGCTATAAGTGCAGCCCTGGGTCAAGAGAGTGGATGGTGCAAGACCCTGCTCCATGCTACATAAGCAGAACACACTCATGGCTGTCAAACAATTTCTGCGACCACATCACCTCTTAAATCTGGCCACATAATTCCAATTGATTATTACGTGTGGAGCGCAGTTGTAACTTCTTGTAACAATAAAGATGAACTGAAGGCAAAGGTTATGGCAGCATTCACCGCCTTAAACAAGAAGACCATCCAGAAAAGTTGCAGGACATTCCGAAGCCGTGTGGAGGCTTTGGTTGAATCCAATTGTGATTTTATTGAATAAATTTACCTTTTACTATTTCAAGATATTTTTGTGTAATTTTGTTAAATATATCTGAATGTATCTGTTAAAATGAGATGCTAGGATTACCTTAATTTTTCCGTAATTAGACGACAATTTATCCATCGCACTCTACACACACACACACACACACACACACACACACACACATATATATATATATATATATATATATTACAAAGTGTGATTTGGTTATATATATATATATATATATATATATATATATATATATATATATGCTCAGCTTGCGGTTTTCTATAAAACTCTATCATCCTTTAGTCTAACATGCACGGTTCAAAGGAAGATATTTTAGGAATCGTGGATCTCGTTGTTAAATGTTTTCTCATCAATAAACTTCCCCAGATGAAACATTCCGAAATAAAACCGATTTCTATTGAATAATGTCTTTCTTAAACTGTATGTTATTATTACACACTCTACACAAGATTATGTATCTCGAAGGCAAAAAGATAAGAATCAATTCAAGAAACACCGTTCATTCTTCTCTCATTTCCTCTGTAACAAACACACAGAAATAAATAAGCAAAATCCGAATTAGACTCTTGAGATAATCCTTCCATGTGAATGTCAAAAGAAAAATCTATTCATTATTTTTGTATATTGACTTTAATACATATGTAATTGTCTGGCGTACAATTGGTTTCAAAAACTCTAAACCTTCAACTATATAAAGCCATTTTCGCAGTTCATTGATTAAAAATGGCTTCAAGCAAATGATTACTGTATGTCTTAAAAAGACAATATTTTATCAGATATCATAGACAGGTGCTACAGAATCACAAAGACTTACCAAATAGCGATAAATATATCACTTGATGCTCAAACTCATTCGCATTAAAATGGATACCACATCATTAAACGGGAAGATAATGTTATAATTTTGCTTTCCACATTATCCATAAAAGTTAATGAATTTGAGAAGCTTATTATCCTGAAAAAAAAAAAAATGTTTAAGCGAAATATTTGATAAATTTCAACCGACAGTAATTTAATTGTTTGGACAAGGAATGTCGAATATTTCCATATAAGGAAACGTTTAATCTCACTATTAACATTACACTAACGTTATGCTTGCAACCATTTTACGTGCAAAATGAAATTATCTATGAAAATTATTCAGTGTTACATAGAGATTGTGCAAAATTTTTTGTACATTTGCCACGTCGTATCTACAAAGATAACTTGTAACTACAGTGTAACCCGGATATAAGAGACCCGGATATAAGAGAAACCCGGATATAAGAGAGATTTTATCTGGTCCCAAAGTGTTCCCATACTTACCTAAACAAAATAGGCGAAACCCGGATATAAGAGAAACCCGGATATAAGAGACTTCTTCTCCGGTCCCGACAACTCTCTTATATCCGGGTTACACTGTATAAATATATATATTTTTAATCAAGTTCACCCCAAGAAAATCATTACAGTCACTGAGACAAGGGGTTACTGGGTGTGGAAAAATTAAAAAACAGAAACACATCAAAGGAGCGAGTACAGAAGAAGTTTAATCAGGAGAACAGAATATAGCGATTGACATTGCATTTAAATGTTTGAAGATTAAATTTTGCCGGAAACCAAGGAACCGGAAGGAGTTCTACAAGCGAGAAGTACAATAAAAGAAACTGTTAGTATAGAACTTACGGTTACATCAAACCGACTCAACTGTATATCGATGGAAACTCGTTGCTGGTCTAGTAATGTGCTTATATTCATAAAGTCTAGGTAACATAGCGAAGATCTCATCTGAAAAATTATCATGAAATATTTATAGAAAAGGCACAAGAAGACAACTTTATGGCTGATACGATAATATTGATGATTCTTCTTTTGATTTTATCAAGGATTTCTAGATATAGCGATTATCCGAGCTTAGCTTAGATGTGGCACAAGGCTGAAAATATGGGACTCCCAGTGAGGGTTGGACTCACTACTGAGCCGTAATTGTTCTAGCGAGACAAGCTTGCTAACCATTACACCGTCTCGGGGTGCCCCAGCGATTTTCCGAGCGTAGCTTAGATGTAGCACAAGGCCGAATGTATGGGACACAAGGATCTCTAGATATATATATATATAGATCACCGAACCATATGCGGCAGCAATATTCTAAGCATGGAGGAATGGGAGACATATAGATATGTAAGATAGATTCTGGAGAGAAAAATATCTAGCTATATACAGTGAACCAATTTTCTGAGCAGCTGACGTAGCAATGGTTTCATTATAGTCTTTGCACTTCATTTCAGTCGAGAACGTTAGCCCCGGGAAGGCACAAAGATTCACTCTCCTGAAGGTTGGAATCAGTCATGTTGATAGAAGGCAGAGACGAGTCTATCAGATGGTTAATAGAGAGTAAAATCCGAATTAGGCTCCTAAGATAATCCTTCCATGGGAATCTCAAAATATAAATAAATAAAAATAAAAATAAACCCATTCATTATTTTTGTATATTGATAGAGAGCAGCTTAATTTTGTGTGCGTTAAAATTAACAAGTCCTCCTTTGTCCCAATTAACAACAAATTGAAAGTTGTTCTTGACCTTTTGGAGCCGATAGATCTTACTAGCAAGACAGGAGTAAATGGTTGTGTCATCCGGACAGATACAAAGTTGACAGCTGGTGTCATTAATGGATATTAGAAAGAAATTAAGATCACGGATAAAATCTTGGAGGACACATGTATTAGTACAAAATGATCTGTAAGAGTGGTTATTCAAAATAACTTTCATTTCACGAGATACACTGGATCAGCGAAAAATGTAACCAAAAAATGATAATAAATTCTACAATGGTATTTTTGTGATACCAACGAACACTCGTTTGACACTTTCTTAATGATCGTTGTAATAGAGACTTTGTAATCGCAGATTCAACTATAGTAACGCTGTTGAAAAATACTATTGTCAAAGGTATTCAAATATCATTCATACTAATAACACTTGCTCAATAATACCCGCTCGAATAGTAATTCGTATAGTCATCCGTATAGACAAATAGTATAGTGAATAGAGTAGAGAATAGCGGTTCGTATAGTAATAGCAGATAGAAATGACGATCCGAATAGTAATAAGGGATAAAATAGAAATGACGATCTATTAGGCACAAGCTACCTCTTATATATCAGTTTCCTCTATGGTCACGTGGCCTACTTAATTCAATAATGCGATCGCCTGTTTTTGCTCACTGGCGATCTATGTTCAAACTCAAGTGTCGGTAGCGATACTTTATTCCTATATAACAATGTATAAGCCATTTTCTGCTATTATATTTAGATTTTTTCCCGGAAATAAGTGGGCTGTTCCACTGACATAACAGTACCGTATAAATATCATTATTTAAATTTTATAATGGCCAGGTTTTAATCGGCACCTAACGATTGCATCGTGCATGGCACTCGGTGTTGCAATTCCGATAAGAAACGAAATGTATATTTATTATTAGTGTAATATTTATCTCTGTTATTCTAGGTAAAATGTAGCTACCATAGAGAAAAGGTAATCCGAAAATTACCATGAAAGTATTTACTGAAATGTCACTGAGAAACGGCGGTAACTGACTGAAACGCAAATGCCGGGAGAGGATCAATAACGTTGCGTATTTTTCTTTCTATTTTAACAATAATGTCTAAATGCATAACAGAAGCAGCAGACCAGATTTGACAGCAATGTCGGAGTTAACTCCTCCTTTAGTACATTAACCCTTTCACCAGGGGTCGCTCTTCGCTGCTATAAATAGCCGCGGACCCTTCGCCTCTTTCTCTTTTTTTTTTTCCTTCAGGCCTGTGCGCCGACACCTTGAGGTAAATCTCTCCTTTTCATCAGGCTTTCAGCTTACAACCTCGAAATGTAGGCGCTAACAAGGGATAGCGTGGAAACACGCTAAGCACAATACACACACACGCACATACAGAATATTCACACACGCACGCACGCACATACAGAATATTCCCATACACTTCATCCTTTGTACTGTTTCCATGTATTGTAACTTGTTATTAATATATATTTGTATATACATATATTATCGGTCTTGTGTTTTGTTTGCTTTCTTTGCCTTCTTCTTTGGACTTAATCAAAGTCCAACCTTTTTATGTAGTTGGGCCCGGCGAGCAGGAGTATCTGAACCTTATATACGTTTCTTCTACGTCTGACTTCTATCAACAACATAACAGCCACGGCCCTCTACGGTAACATTCAATACATGGTCGAATGGTAATCTTATAAAAATAGACGTCACGCGATTTCTTATATGTGTGTTTCCTCTATGGTCACGTGACCCACTTAATTCAATATTGGGATCGCGCCTGTGTTTGCTCACTGGCGATCTATGTTCAAACTCAAGTGTCGGTAGCGATACTTTATTCCTATAAAACAATATTAGAATAGGATCAAAATGAATGAGTTAATATTTGAAATTAGGAAACAAATGTTATAAATACTCTATAGATTGTTAATTAAAGAAAAGTTTGTTGTGATGTTGTAATTAACCAATCAAAGGCGTGACTTTTTAGCTCAGCGCTTCGCAACGTTACCATAATGTTCTGACAACATAGAGGATGAGCAATGAAATTGGGTTTAGGAAATATATGTATTGCAAAGTTAAAGTGACATCACCATAACGTCTCACATCCGCCAAACGAAATAAAAATGTCGGTAACGTTGCAAGAACGTCCCGTGTTAGATGTCTAATCAACATTCATTTCAAGAGTATTTACACACCTGATTGCGATTCTCTGCATTTGTTTATTTTTCTGTTACTAGCGTCTGTGCTTTGTAGTAGACTCATCGTTTATTTTCTTTTAACTGTCATAGCATGCTAATACGCTCTGAGAAAACCGGAGACTAAATCCTTCACACTTAAAATGGTCGTCCTAGGTATGACAATAAACTACATCCGGCAGCAAGACATATGATCCGTAGGTTTTGAGGAGCGTGGAACAACCTCTTAATTTCTATTATTCCCAGGTTCATGATGACCATGGGTGGTAGCACCTGTTAATGTCCCAGCTATGAGGAAATAGTTAAGCCGGTACTGGGGCCAAAATACCATGAAAGTATAAAAATAGATGTTCATAGTAAAAATACCAGCAATACATTTTTGGAAAAAGAAAAAAGAAGAATTACTGCAATAAATTGTTGCAGAAAAAGAATTTCCAGCCAAACAATTTGAAAAAAAATATTCAAAAGTGATACATTTTTGAAAAAAAAAAAAATTACCAGCAATAGCTTAACAAAACTCTCCTTGCAAATATATGTCAATCATAACAAAATAAACCCCTAATCCTGATCCTCAAACTGATTTCTTACAAAGAATACAGATCCTATTCTTACGAACTTATCCTAAAAATCTTGTCGGTATAAAATAACCCATTGGAATGTTGATGTGCCTTAAAACAAAATAAACACAAACCCTGATCTACAAACTGATTTCTTACAAAGAATCCATATTGTATTCAATCGAACCTATCCTAAAAATGTTGTCGGCATTAAATAACCCATTGAGATGTTGATGTGCCGTAAAACAAAATAAACGCAAACCCTGATCTACAAACTGATTTCTTACAAATATTACATATTTTATTCATATGAACCCATCCTAAAAATGTTATCGGTATTAAATAACCCATTGAGATGTTGATGTGCCGTAAAACAAAATAAACGCAAACCCTGATCTACAAACTGAAACAAAATATGAACCCATCCTAAAAATGTTATCGGTATTAAATAACCCATTGAGATGTTGATGTGCCTTAAAACAAAATAAACACTGACCCTGATCTCCAAACTGTTTTCTTACAAAGAATACATATTCTTTTCAATCGAACCTATCCTAAAAATGTTGTCGGCATTAAATAACCCATTGAGATGTTGATGTGCCGTAAAACAAAATAAGCGCAATCCCTGTTCTACAAACTGATTCCTTACAAATATTACATATTCTATTCATACGAACCTATCCTACAAATCTTGTCAGCATTAAATAATTCATTCAGGTTGGTTTGCCGAAAAACAAATGAAAATAAACTAAAAACACTTGATTGTTTTTTCACTCCATTTCTTTTTGATGGCAAGAATCACTAATCCTTTATATTTACCACGCTTCAATAAAAATTTAACTCTTACACGTCTCAGTAATCGCTTGCATTTCACGTGTTCTAATAACCACCTTATTTTCACGTGTTTCAATAATACCATATCCTTCAAGCATTTCAGTAATCATTTCACACTCGCGCGTATCGATAATTACTGCTTCATGCGTCCCCATAATCCCTTTCCGCGTCTCAATAGTCAATTAATCACTTCTCCATCACGTGTCACAATAATCACTTTACGCAACGTAATAATTACTTCATCCTTACGACCCTCAATAATCTCTTTAAACTCACGCGAGGTCGTAATCACTTCTTCCTCATGCGTCACAATAATCCCTTTCACGCAACGTAATAATTACTTCATTCTCACGGCTCTCAATTATCTCTTTAAATCCATGCGATTTATTAATCACTTCTCCCTCAAACGTCACAAGAATCACTTCCATGCCAATTATTAATCACCCCTGTCAGTAATCCCTTTACTTTCACGTGACTAATAATGACTTTCACGTGACTAATAATGACTTTCCTTCACGTGTCTCAAAATTTTTTTATGCGATTTAATATTTCGCTAATCATTTACACGTCACAATAAACACTTCATTTCTACATCTCATTGTCACCCGTTGCAACTGACTTCATTTTGTATAAGGTAACAATTACGTAGTATTCATTCAGGGATATAGTCTCACTCAATGATTTACAAGAATGGAGTTCAAGTCGAAAGGTTCTTCCTGTGAAATATACCTGAATAAATTCAATTTAAATGAAATACGATTGAATCTTTCGATTCGGCATTTGATACAATGTATAAATGTGGAGAAAATTTTTTAAAGATATATTTAATAAAAAATAAAAAAATAACCAAAACGAATCTTCCCTTATATGGTCGTTCTTGAAATTTCAATACTGACACGAAAAACAGCTCTTAACACAACAATCCCAAACTGATCAATCATAATTCTCAGGCTAAATTGATTTACTATGCGCGATTTGTTGGTTTCGTGTTCTGATTAAATAACCTTTTAAGTGCGAGTTTCCTTAGGACTCTACAATCTATTTATGTTTTTTGGGTTTTTTTTTTTATTTTACTTTGATATTCTATCTTGGATAGATTATTTTATGCTTTTTTAAATCTACGGCAGCCTTCGAGTAAATAATGAACGATGCTTCAACAACCTTCGCAATAATCAAATTAAAACAAACACGGCAACGGCATTAAATTTAAGCTTTAAAAACGTAGGTATAACAAGGTTGAACGGCATTTGACGAATAAACGAGTTAGAAAATTCCGCCGGCTTTGAAGTCCTGAGTAAATTCTCTATAAAGTTAATTACATATTTACGTTGAAATTAGATTTGGAATAGGTTCAGTAAAGGAAACTCCGCTTGGCGAATTAACAAAGAAACAGAATGGTGCATTTATGAAGAGAATGCCTTCAATTGAAATCACAATTGGATTTTGTTGATTTCTGAAGCGGTTTTAGAAGATTGTTCGTTGGCAACGATGTAAGTGGAAGTATTGAAAATAAAAATTCAAAATGTATTCATATTTTTACATACAGTGTCACACGAATACATTAAATACGCACACGCATACGTATACACATGTGCATGCATGACAAACACACATACAGGCACACGCAGACGCAAGCGACGTGCAAAGTACACACAGGGACTCATGTACACGGATACTCGCAAAATCATACAAACGTACACAGATTCACAGAAACAACTACACATTTGCAGTCGGACACATGCAAATACAGACATACTGACACAAATGTATAGGTACAACGCGAACGCAGAAATACGCACAGCGACACATACAGATACAAACGAGACGCAATTAAACAGACACAGTGGCAAACATACGTGGACACAGAGACTACATAGATATATACCAAACCATAAAAACACGCAAACACACACGCAAACACGCACATATATATATATATATATATATATATATATATATATATATATATATAGTCACTGGCTCACTAGGTGTATCTAGGTCTGCTCTACGGTTGTATTGAGCTCTTTTTTGTTAGTTAGTTGTTACTCGTATCGGGGTTTTTTCTTTGGGCTTCAGACCTGCATCTGTGCGATTTTTTGTCGGCAGAAGTTCATGTTTGTAGCTCTTTCTTTTTTTTTAAAACCTTTTTTCCTCGAGATTGATTTGATTAGCAAATCAAAAATTCGAGGGTTTTTCGAAACGAGTCTAGTTATATATATATATATATATATATATATATATATATATATATATATATATATATATATATATATATATATATATATATATATATATATATATATATATATATATATATATATATTATTCCTGTCAGATAGCACGATTCGGTGTTTAACGCACAACACAATATTCAGGAGCTGATTATGGACTAGAAGATACGTAATTTAAATTTATTTTATGTTTATATTATATTTATTTTATTTATTCATTTATTTATATTTATTTAGTGCTGAGATCTCAAAGAAAGTATTTATTTATATGTGTACAGTTACCTTATATTTAAGTTTTCTAAAATTAATTATTGCGCACGCTAGAGAGAGAGAGAGAGAGAGAGAGAGAGAGAGAGAGATTCGTTTATTGCCAAGTTGTTAACCCACCACTGTTTTTTGAACAAAAATAGAGTTTTATCTCATGTTTACTATTTAGAGTTTGTTCTCCAGGTCCTTGTAAATCAATTCATTCTCTTTCACACCCAGTAGCCCCTTGTGTTCTAGAGGCATTATCGATTGTATATATATATATATATATATATATATATATATATATATATATATATATATCACAAAAGGGAAGAAGAAACAATTGCGCAAGAACAAAGTAAAAGTTCAAACTTGTATTCCATTCGGAATATTGAAAATATGTCTTTAATTTCACTCTGATTATTCGCTTTGTAAATAAATCACCGATATTTTTGTGCGACGAGATATGGCTCAACTTTATTGTTTCGTTTTGTATTTCACTTCGTATAAGAGAAGAATTTATATCAACATGTTTTAGACGTCGAAGATAGAGGGTAAATTTAGCTAATGCTATAGTTTGTTTACTCTCACAATAGATAGCTTTTTATTTGAATTAATCATGGTATTTAATAATTGATTAAATCATATTATATTGTGGCGGCCACTCCCATATATCCCACTTCTTATATTGACAATGGCACTGTACGTTGTTTTGTGGTGTTAATAAATAAGAAAAAATAAAGAAACAGTTTAACGACAATGGAAAAAAAATATACCCTCTGATACTGCGCCGATCTTTCAAATTTTCCCAAATCTTAAACTGTAGCTTTAGTAAATGTATTACACATTAGCCATTGTGTTTTGTTTCTTTTAAACAGCATAGGAATTGTTTGGCTCAAGCAATCCACGGTCAGTTTTCGTAAATATTGAGATAAATTTATAGCAACATATATATCTGGATGATTGGGGATCATAATATATATATAAGGTTATCGACTATTTTTCGGTAATATAATTCGTCTACTGCTCCAGAATATTGTTATCTATTTGAAAAGGAATTGATTGGGTCTAAAATCTTGCACGTCTTTTAATGTTAAATAACTTTCATATAAAATTCCCTAGAAATATGCCAATGTTTTAAAATGTGTGTAACCGTTTTGGACGATACTGCACTATTTACTTGTAAAATCTATCATATTCTTCATGTCAAACTAGAGTAGACAAGTTCTGAATAATTATGGCCAAATTATAGAGGGGTTTTTTTCTTCGGTAAAGGCCTGTAAAGAGAATATATTCTGTTTAAATGAAGGCATATGAATGACATCGTTTAAAATACATATTTCTTTGTGTGTCTATTAAAGTAATTTAGGTATTATCTCTTTTTAAGGCCAAATCTTAATAGCATAAGATACGCAGATGATACAGAACTGATAGCAAACATGGAAAAGAAATTACAAAATCCCCTACAGAAAGAAGACGGAATTAATGGTCATCAATAAAAGGATGAGCCTGAATTTCGATTTGCACGTCGGGAACACTAGAATCAAGCAGACGCGGGAGTTTAAATATCTTGGAAAGGTCTTAACAGAGGACGGTAAGTGCGATACTGAGATCCGTAGACGTATTGAGATGGCTAAAGGCACATTCCAAAATTTGGGCAGATTATTGCGAGACAGGAGGATTTCTTTTGTAACAAAGAAGAGAATACTGAGCTGTTAGGTGACGTCTGTCCCTCTTTACAGCAGAGAATGTTGAACGATTTTCTCAAAATTAAGAAGAACCTCGAGGCGTCAGAGATATGGTTCTACAGAAGGATGCTAAAGATATCATGGACCGAGCGTGTGAGCAACGATGAGGTCTTAGAGAGGTTGCAAACAACGAGAAGGCTTATACTTAACATCAAGTAGGGGCAGCTGATGTTCATGGGAAACATAATGAGGAACGAGGGCTTGGAGAATCTGATACTCAGGGGTCGAATAGAGGGAAAGTGAGACAAGGGAAACAACATGTGACATACTTGGCGGGCTTAAGCAAGTTGATGACAGAACATGGTGGGATGAATCAGAGCGAAGGAACATGTTGAGAGCTGCAAGGGATAGAAGGGGTGGAGAGCCATGATCGCCTTCGTCCTTAAAGGATACGGCACATAAAAAAAAAAAGAATGATTTGCTCCGCTGCCATCTACATGTTCTATAAAGTGATTTCCTGAATTTAAATCATTGTCAAATCTAATAAATTTGATTTAATCAGGAACAAAGTGAGCCGTGGCTTCACAGTCAATCTATATTGCTAATGGTTGCAAACCTGACTGAAAATAATTTTTTTTTTATCGAAAGATGTCCAACATTTTATAAGAAATGGGTCTTCTTTTTGCTTTTAGACACCGTATCTACATGCTTACGTTTGACACATGTGCGACAAATAATACTGATGTTTGTAAACTGGAAAGGGGTAATTATTTACAGAAAAATTTCGATTTGTGACCTGGTTTACCCTATGTGTAACCTCGAATATATTATTACTTTTTAACTTTGGATTTGGTCTTGGCATTCTAATGTTCATTACGGTATTTTCACTCTTATTTTCTGCAATTATATCTTTAGTTTCTGCGAAAGCTTCGCAATTCTACTTCAAATTCACTGAATATTCTTCTTTTATCATTTCTGATTATTAACAGCTTTGAACAGTTTAATTTTGGACGGAATGCCATGTAGAAGCACAGCTATTGTTAAGTTACCACTAATCACTTCCCCTGCTGCTTTCAATAAAGTTGCAGCATTTTCAGCACGGATAATATAATCCTTAATACTTTCGCTATTTGCTTTTCGTAAGCAGGTTAATTCAGTATTGAGGGAAATTATTTTCGTTTTTTCCTTTTGATAAGTAATGCTTTCTCCAAATCTGCAGTGCTTTTCTATCATTGTCAGGGGATTATCTCATATTAAGAGACAAGCTTCGGTTATCAAGAAATTGAATTAACTCGGCGAACGCCTCTGCATTTTTTCAAGGTAATCATCATCATAACGACGAATATGTGGTGCTAAAATAGTTTCATGTAATCTTTGGATTCTCATATAACTTAAAATTTTTTACTTCCCATAATTCATATTTGGATTCATCGGCTGTAGAATAGAGGATATGCCTAGTCTCATAATCTGTTGAAAAAGAAATCCGCCATTTTAAAGTAGAATTGATAAAATTTACAATAATGTAAACAAGAATAAATTGCAGCGTGCATACGGACGATTTCTCTATAAATTTAGTTTTTAATAGTTATTCTGTAGACTGAAACAAACAAAGTAGAACGGACGAGAAATCGGTGAGCCAAGTTCGAGTTCCAGTCCTTTCTTTACATTCACTATTACGAAAATATCATTGGGGAAACGTATGAATTCACCACTGTGCCTCCCACATAAATACTCACAGATACGAAAAAAAAGTAGAATAAAAAATCAACATAACACTAATAAAAAGCAGGTAAATTATATTTAACTTAATATAAAAATAACGAAAATGTAAAATGAGAAGACAATTGCTAATATATCCTGACGAGTGAACAGAACGATTACAAAAAGGTTCGTATACGAAATACTGGAGTCAGGGATGTAAATATATCAGTCAGCGAAGCGACAAATTTTATTTGTATTCATCCTATATATAAATACATAATCTCACTCATATCTCGCATGCACACACACACACACACACACACACACACACACACACACACACACACACACACATATATATATATATATATATATATATATATATATATATATATATATATATATATATATATATATTACTTACCTTTTAAATATCAATATTTTTTTTGTTGTTTTCTCCAAGATTTTGAAGTTTCTTGGTAAATGTCAGTTCTTCAGGGGGTTCTGGTTTTAAATGATATTTCCAATTTTTTCAATTTGTTCGATATATATATATATATATATATATATATATATATATATATATATATATATGTGTGTGTGTGTGTGTGTGTGTGACGGTGGGCGCGTGTTTGTGTGTGTGTGTGAATAAAGTTGATGTAATTAATAGCGAACTCACTTCGCTAACAGATGAAAGTGACATTAACTCACTAACCACTCGCTGAACGTCACGATCCTTGCTCTTATTGATTATACAATAGATTAGATGTTCGGTCCAAGTACTTTTCGGTAACAAAATTAGATGTTATTTTTTGTCTCAATGTCAGGTAGTTTCGGTTAAAATTCCAAGACGACAATGGATGTGATGCTTGCCGAAAGATGTTTTATTCAAAATGTGTGCTGTTATTGTTAAGAAATTATGTTAATTCAGCTGCATTATGTTATAAATTAAAAAAAATGTTCGAACTGTGAAAGAAAAGAAATTTTTTAACACAGATTTCAAAATAGACGACGGAATGGAAATTTTAAACATGCAAAGTTATACATATATAGCTATCTACATTGATAGATATTGTACTGTAAAAGTTAATGTATTGAAATAGATAGATTGATAGATAGATAACTAGATCTGATCTGTCTATTTTTCTGAGATAAGTTATTCTAATTATTTCCACTAATTACATTGTTCGAACTGTTGACCACATCTTTGTTATCATATTCACGACGTTTCGGCCGTCGTGTGCATTAGCCTTCTTCAGTTGACTGGAATTTTGAAACGAGACCATTATTTCGTCCACTGGGGTCGATTGCTCAAGGTCCACATGTCATGCCTTTTAGGGATATCTCGGTATCAAGTACTATCTCTTTAATTCAACTCTCCAGGATTTTCTCCCAGACTGCTGTAGCTTTCATCCACTGGGTCGTTGCGTACTTGAGGACATCAGTGTATGAATTTTGGGAACTTATGAACTAAATGCCTCAATAATTCTTTTTTAATGGAGCTAATATTACAATTTGTTGTTATTATTTCGTATTATTGTTTCCTATATTGCATTCATGTCTACGTTTTGCCGGCGTAGGAGATTTTTGCGGCTTAAATATGCGCCAATTCCTTAGGTTTTCATAATATTCAGTATATATATATATATATATATATATATATATATATGAAGAGAGTGAGAGACGTATGAATATTTTAAGGAAAATTATTAAACGTCATATTTCTGCTTAAAACTCTGATAAACATATAAAATTTATAACATATTATAAAAAATTGAATCCGGCACACTTCGACGTACTTAACCGAAATAACCAGACCAAAACTATGCCAGAGGTTGCCAATAAAGTATATTAATTTCAATGTCAAATACAAAACTACGTTACTTGTCAGAAACGTATTACCTGTATCAGACACACCACTACCTCCTTAAGAAGACAACTTACACTCCACCTCTCGAAGCAGAGAACATTTGAGGAAAATTCGTGTCGATGACACAAAAATCTTTTTAAATCATATATTCGTAGACTTCTCAGTCTTACGAAAGCATTATTGATTAAATACATGTCTAATGATAACAATCTTACACTGTTAAGCAGTGAAGACAGCGTGTTAAACATTTTCTAAAAATAGAAATGATGCCCAGGTTAAACAGTCACGCATAACACGGACCGCCTAAGAAACATACGCTACTTCGACGATATCTGCACAGCTAAACTACAATGACGAAGATAACAAATGAGACTCACCATACCAAAATAACACCCTTGATAATGATTATAAAGCTAGCTGAAAGCCCTCGAAATAATTACATCTATTGAATATATGTATTTTCTTTAACCCCACCCTACAAAAAATAAATAACAGAAAAATGTTAGAATGCTGGAACAATTAATTAAATCATCCTGGTAAGCCGTTTTCTATGAAAGTTGCTGCTTATATATATATATATATATATATATATATATATATATATATATATATATATATATATATATATATATGTATGTATGTATGTATGTATGTATGATATCAATTGATGATTATTAGAGATAATTCCAAGGAGTATGTAAATCCAAATAGAGCTCAATGTTAGAACAGAGCAATATAATAATGAATACAGAATCTTAAAATCCATTCACTGAGGTGATAATTTATTTCGTGGACACAGACGTCCAGGTCTTCAGACTAATTTTACAAATTGTTTTGTAAAATTGGTGTGTTTCTATATCTCTCTCTCTCTCTCTCTCTCTCTCTCTCTATATATATATATATATATATATATATATATATATATATATATGTATATGGAGAGAGAGAGAGCGAAAGAGAGAGCGAAAGAGAGAGACTGAGATACAACCAGACAAATATATATATATATATATATATATATATATATATATATATATATATATATATATAAAGTGACGGAGATTGATAGATAGATAGCCAGAGACTGATATATATATATATATATATATATATATATATATATATATATAGAGAGAGAGAGAGAGAGGTGGAGAGAAAGAGATGAGGGAAATAGAAAGAGTTAGTGTTAGAGAGATATTGGAAGAGAGAGATGCGGTAGAATGAAAGAAATGCATTGAAATAACTCACTTATTCTCTTTATTCAGTTCTCGCTTGGTAGATTCCGAAAAGAACCTTGACAAAACATTGGACGAATAGGAAGTGCATTTCCGAAATCATCCGAACAGATGGATTACTATAATAGCGTAGAATATTCGGAAGAGGGAAGTAGACTTCAGAAAAAACGTAGTCAATTCATTTGAAATCAATATGAGAATTCTAGTGTATGCTATATTTCCAGTTAGTACACCGCTATATACTTGTGATGTAGCAAAATATTATCAATTGTTTGAAGATATATATATATATATATATATATATATATATATATATATATATATCATTCCTGTAGTTCACTGCTACTAACAAGCAGAATGATTTTTCTCCTAAAACTCGTTTTTCTTCTGATGATGACCATGCTGGCCGAAATTAGAAGAGGAACTGATTTGAAATAATAAAAAATATTATATAAGAAACCAGTGTGTCTGAAAATTTTAATTTTTTCATATTTTTATTGTTCAACGCACACACACGCACATACATACATACATACATACATACATATATATATATATATATATATATATATATTTATATATATTTATGCGTGTATATATATGTATACACACACATACATATATATATATATATATATATATATATATATATATATGTGTGTGTGTGTGTGTGTGTGTGTATACATATGTGTGTGTATGTGTGTTTGTGTGTGTATGTATATTTATATGACCAAATGAGAGAAAGAACAGATGGAATAAAAATATCGTGGCATGAAAAAATAACTCACCCACCTCCACCCTCTGTGCTTACTTTTCTATTTAGCGTAGATCTGATATTTAATTGGTTAATCAAGACATACCCACAAGCCTATTTTTAATTCTGACCATATGTCCTCACTTTAAATTTTGGAAAAGATGTATCACATTGTTTTTTAAATTTCACTTAAAAATTATTTAATCACTAGTTACTTACCATCGCCTGAAGAAAAACGATCATATTATTGGAACATGAAAGCTTTTTGTAGCGATTTTAAAATATTTTTTTTATTTAATATCTTATAATAAAATATAATATATATGTGTGTGTGTGTATGTGTGTGTGCGTTTGTGTATTTGTGTGTGTCTGTGTGTATATCTGTGTGAATGAACAAATAATTAAATACAATTAAGAATAATTTCTCTCTGAATTTGTGGCATCTTGTCCTCATCTTTGTTGTTTTTATCACAACGTTTCGACCGTTGTGCCCTCCGGTCTTTATCAGCTGTAAAGGGAATTCTGAACAGAGCCCTTTATTTAATCTACGGTGGTTTCAATTCCCATGTCACGGTTTATCCGAACGCCCATCTGGCTCGCGAAATATCCCTAACCAAGTTATTAAGAAAAAAGGAAAATAACGTTAGAAAAAAAAAAAAAGAAGAAAAATGATTACTGAACTCTGACGTAATATCAGTCTACGTACATGGCAATTAATTTTGGGAAATATTTCCACAAAGGAAGAAGAGACTTGAATTAACAGAAATGTTGTTTTAAAAAAGGATGTTAAGAATATCATGGACTCAGTATGTGAGCACCGACGCTGTTTTAGGGAAACAGAAACAAAAAGGACACTTATACTTAACATCAGGAAAAGACAACTGGCATTTCACTGGTACATGATGAGATGTAACACTTAAGGCTAACAGTACAGATTGAAAGCCAGGGGGACTGAGGCAAACAATGAATAATCTACCTTGAGTAAGTGGATATCGGAACAGGGTTTTTTTTTTTTTTTGGAAATAACAAAAGGACATTTAGTAAGCGCTACAAAGGGCAGGACATTTTCGAAGGCGATGATTGCAGACGTCCTAAAGGGGCACTGCTACCTGATGATCAGGAATGCAACTGAACAGGATAGAGTTAAATCAATCTATTTTCCGTATAGATGTTATTACCTCAAGATGAGTGAACTTGAATGAAACTATTTGGATCTCAGTTAAGATCGTTCGTTTGTTTTTCCGTTAATTTTAATCAAACAATTTTAACAAATCAATTAATAATATAGGATGATTAACAAATGTTTTAGAGTAATAATCCACATCATCTTCCTCTTTTTGTCATGTTTCTTCAGGGGTGTTGACGACCATGGCTCTCCACAATTTCTCGTCCTTTGTAACTCTTAGTAACTCTTAGTAAGTTTAGTTATGTTTCTACTTCTTCTAATATTTTCTAATCGTTTTTTTTTTTTGCTATTGCCTCTAAACCATTACTAAACCGTGAATGGCCAATGATAGACTTAACAAGAAACCTGTCTTACAAAGGAACCACATGGAAAATAACCAAAACTTTTGCTAGGGATGATGCTGATATTAGTCAGACTCTTTTGAAGGAAGCTCATGGCAGACATTATCCTCACATTATCCTCACATTATTCTTCACATTAGCAGTAAGGGCTTAGGGGAGATATCAAAACATTTATTACGAGCTACAAAGGAAAGGACAATTTGGAGAGCCAATATAGTCAACGCTTTAAAAGACACTGTGCATAGAAGGATACGATATTATTCCATTTCCATTGCTCTCTCACATGGCAGAAGTAACTATACCGGTTACTTGGTCGTCAAGACTGCAACTGAACATTGGGATAGCGAATATGCCTTCCAAAAGATAAGCAATGTATAATGAAACAGAAACATTCGTTAGAAACAAAAAGGGTACTGAACTCTTACGTATTATCAGTCCTCAATTATGTCATTGAATGCTAAAGAACCTCTCACAGGTGAAGAAGAGGCTTGAAGCAACAGAAATGTGTTCCTAGAAAAGGATACTGAGAACACTATGGGTCGAATATGTGAGCAACGACGAAGTATTAGTGAAAATGGAAACTAAAAGCAGACTTATACCTAACACCAGGAAAAGACAGTTGAAATTTCTAGGGCATATAATGAGGAAGGAAACACTGAAAAATTTGATTCTCACAGGACAGATGAATACAAGACAGACAGATGCAAACAACGTATAACCTACCTAGAGATTTTGAGTAGATGGATGATAGAACCGGGTTTAGGAGAGATAATAAAAAAGGACATAATTTATTAAGAGCTACAAAGAACAGGACATTGTGGAGAGCCATGATAGTCAACGTCCTAAAGATACGGTACATAGAAGAATAAGATAGTATTCAATTTCCATTGTGTTCGCAATTGGCACAACTAACTATACTTGATACCTGGTCGTCAAGACTGCAATTAAACAGATTAGAAATAAAGTCCTACATTTTCTGTATAACAATTATCACCTCAAGGTGAGTGAACGGGAATGCAACTATTTGGTTGTCAGTTAACATCGTTCGTTTGTTTTTCCATTAATTTTTATCCTATTATTCATCAATAATTTTAATAAATCAACAAATAATATAGAATGACTAACAAATGTTGTACAGGAATAATCTTCTTCTAAGTTCCCTGACTCTTCAGGACCATGGCTCTTCACCACTTCCCGTACTTTGTAGCTCTTAGTAAATGTTGTATTTTTGCTATCTCTTCTAAACACTTCGAGTTAAAAGTACCGTGAAATGCCAGTAATAGATATTCCATGAATCTTGTCTCGTCATGTTTAAACAAAGATAACAAAAATTCAAAAAATTACTTAAAGCTACAAAGAACAAAAAAATAGGGAGAGCCATGATCGGTAACATCCAGAACTGAAACGGAACACAGACAGATATAACTCCCCCCGAAAAAACAAATAAAAGGGTATTTCCGTTTTAAATGTTAAATTGTACGTATAGTCTGAAAGCTCCCCACCCAAAAAAAAATATTTTTGATCTAAAAAACCACATAATACACACACACACACACACACACGTGTGTGTGTGTGTGTGAGAGAGAGAGAGTTTGTGTGTGCGTGAGAGAGTTTGTGTGTGCGTGAACGAATGGAGACAGTCTATTTCATGGTTGAACAGAAACTGGCTATGTCATCCACTTCTATATTCGTATGCATCGATATACAATGTTTACAGTGACCTTCGCGATAACCAAATAAAAAGGCCCTAACGATAACATGATACCTAAAGTTTACAAGGGTTAATGATATGCCCAAGATATCCACGGTCCTAATAATAGCCCGATAAGCAATGTTTACAGTGCCTTAAAGATAACCAGATACGAAGATATACAGGGTGTTAAAGTTAACTCGATACCCCAAATTTACAGCAACCTAACGATAATCCGATATACAATGTTTACAGGGCTTAAACGATAAAGCGATCACCGAAGATTTACAGGGCCATAACGATAATCCAATACGCAATATAACCCTAACGAATAACGGTACTCAAGATTCACAGGGCTCTAACGATTACTTGCTATCCAAGATTTACAGTTCGCTTACGGTAAGCTAATACGTCATATTTACTGGGTCCTAACGATAACCCGATACGCAAGATTTATACGGCTTTAACAATTACCTGATACATATGATTTCCAGGACGCTTACGATAAACCGACGCGCAAGATTTACAGATCCTTTACGATAAGCCGATACGTAATATCTAAATTACTGGCGAGTGAAAGTTAAATTTGATTTCAAAAAGCAGAAATTTTTATTCGCCTGTAGTTTAAAATCGCCTGATGAGATACATTTATCTTGTTGAAACATAATTGTAATTCTGTAGTAATTTTTTATAACATGTTTTTATAACCTATAATAAATAAATATATATATATATATATATATATATATATATATATATATATATATATATATATATATGTAACATTGTAATATTCTCATGTTCTTTTGTTCTATGAAGTTTAGAGTGTTTGTCTTCCATCACGGCCAAGTCTAAAGAGAATCCGCGTAAGTATGGATGTGTCTGGCAATACATTTGCCCACTCCTGATGTGAAGAGAAAAATTGGTTTGATACAAGCTTAGGTGTACAAATCAAAACGTTTAATAAACTTTGACGATTCTTGATTGTCTGAAAATAGATTATATTATTACATACATAAATGTGTAGTGAAAGCTTACTTGACAATTCCAGTCAGTTTTCGTCGGCATGAGAAAGTTTCTCACCAGCTCGTATAACTTCAGACTCGAACAGTCGAAGAGCAAAAACGCTTGTCTGTCATTTCTTCGAAATCATCCCGTCGAATCTCAATATTATAATCCGTTAATGCGTCACCTTTGAAAAAAATTCACTGGCTTTTGTGCCATGGTTTCATAAGAAATATGGCTGGCTGGCCGCTATATTAATATACACTGAAATTTTTAAATTATCTCACGATACTGTTTTTTTTTTTTGTTGTCGTTTTTTTTGTTAGATGGCGTACTATGCGTGTTTTCTTCCTGTCAAAATTTAATTCCACTTCAACGAATCGACGTTAAATTATATCATTTAAATTCAAATAAATTTCAATATTCGTGGTGCATTGCACACGGACTGTATATTCATTAATCTTTTCCCATAGATTATATTTAATTTCTCGAATATGTTCAAGAATTGAATTTAATTCATCGAAGGAATAACGGTCAAACGATATCGTACACGGGAGGCGGCCACGGGGAACCATCCAATCGACCACCTCGCATTACGGTTCCAGGAAGTTTGCAAGAAAGTCTAGAAAATCAGAGGAATTCTGGTAGCTGATAACTGCTAGAAGACGATCAAAGAAAGTTGTTTCTGTAGCTGGTAACAGCTAAGAGGCGATCACAGACTTCTTTCTCTGGTAGCTGGTAACAGATAAGAGGCAATTACATGGCTGGTGTTATACTGTTTAAGGAGTCATGAAAAAGCGGACATCGGTAGACAACGCTGGGATTAGAGACAGCAATATTAAGCATTCAATCCTTATTCCAGCGTCATCTGTTGCACTTGAATAAGAGACAACTATGGAAAGACTGGGCTGTTAAGGCACCCCAGACGCTGCTCACAAAAGGATTGAATTTTTATCCAAACAAGGTGTTGTCATTGTCCCTGAGATAAATGGATGCATGCTAATATTCATGGTTTTAATTAGGCCAGCGTGTCGCAATGTTCTTTTTAGTTTAATTTCAATTTTCAACAAACAAAAGAAACGTAGAAGGAAAGTCTACGAGAAAGAATTGATTTAGAATATATCATGAAAATATTTTTGGTAAATATAATTCTCGAAACATGCGTGCACATTATTTTAATGTACTAATTCACATCAGATTTATCGCGACAGTTTATCTAAGTCAGAAATGGTACAATGTTCTGAGCCAATTCGAAGAGACAAGCTGGGGTTGATTCATAGAAGTTCCCCTGCCTATTTTCTTCGGTGATTAGGCGAGCTTGTAACTAGTAACTAGAATCAGACAAATAAAAAGTTAAATATTTAAACATGATAAACGTTCTGCCATACATAATTCAGGGCGAGGTCGAATTTATGACAATTTTTGACATGAAATAAGATGAACATTTTTAATTTAAATACAGCTTGTTTATATTGCTGCGTTGGAGAAAGAACGATTCGCCCACTGGTCGACAAAAAGCAACACTGAATATATTTTTTGTCACTCCAAGCAAGGCGGAAATGCCACTTGTAGACAGGCGGGGGCGGGGAGTACAGTGAGAGAACAAACTGAGCATATGGAGGACTGGGGAAACGACAAAAGTTAAACGGAATTCAAGAAGACAGAAGATGGTGAATGACATTAAATTTAGATTTTTTTTAAAGCATTTCACCCCATGCAAGGCGGGAGTGTCACTAGCACGCAAGAGGGTTACAGAGGATTGAGAACTAGAGTAAAGAGGCGTGTTTGCGGAAAAGATACAGAGGACAAAGAACAACCTCAGGGTGCCAGATGTTGATTACCCTTGAATATTTGAAGATTACAGTCATCGGGGAAGCAAGTAAGGGCAATAGAGTTCCACAGGCAGGAATTGCGAGAGAAGAAATGTTTTTTTCAGTAGAAGATACGGTTGCATTTAACCGTTTTGACACTGAAAAGGTGGGATCGAGATGCCAACCTGGCAGCTCGCTTAAATTCATGCAGTCTGGGAACCAACGAAAGTAGCTCGTTGGAACAGTTGCCGTGAAACAGAACGAAGCCACGAAGCCACGAAGCGTCTGTAGGATAGCAATTTTAGACTAGATTTTTGGAGATTGTAGTTATCAATGAAGCAAGTAAACGGAAGGAAGCCCCACTGGCTGGATGTGCGAGAAAATAATCTGTTCGAGTGGTGGTTGCATTTATCTATTTCCATATAGAGAGATTGAGAGGGGAATCTAAATGAAATAATAATAAAAAAACGAAAGAATATTAATCTACAACACAGTTTGTATAAAGATTTTAATTTTTTAATATTTTTTATTGTTCAATATATATATATATATATATATATATATATATATACAATATTCATATTATCTCACACCTCTAGCACGGCCCTGTGTCTTATTTTTAATATTGTACATTAAAATATATATATATATATAGAAAAAGGACAAGAGGAAAATTGTGTGTACTTTAGCTTACGCGTTCCGTCCAATGTAGACGCATAGACTAAAAGGACAGACAGTTTATATATATATATATATATATATATATATATATATATATATATATATATATATATATATATATATATATATGTATATATATATATGTGTGTGTGTGTGTGTGTTCGCATGTGTGCGCATGTGTGCGCGCGTGTGTGTGTGTGTGTGTCTGGAGTAATGGTCACAATTTAGAGGGTTACTGTGTGATATTTGAGCGTACGGAATGTCAATAAGTAAAGTTCATGCCGCTATGCAAGAAAGATAATGGTTCATCCTAGACATGAAGATGTCAAGATTGTAGCGATTAAGAAAAACAACCGGTCAAGTGCCTTATCCACAAAGCGGCAGTTCTTGAAAAGAACTTGTCCGAATGGAACTTACAGCTTTCTGTTGGAATACAAAGAGAGTAGGGATGACTCACATGTGTGTATTGGCGTGTCCGGATTGTGAAGGTCAAGGGGGTTGGGACTAAAGAATAGAGCTCGTCACCTGCCGTAGAAACAGCAATAGAAGTTCGTGACGTTTCACATTTAGGAACGGGGCAGGGAAATAATTGTAGATTCCTTTTAACTCTATGAAGACATGCAAGTGAAGACTGGACAGTCCCAGTACCCAGAAATGACAGCAATACTCCATTTTTGAGCTGATCTGACTCTTTTAAAGACGATAGAAGTTGAAATTACATATTCATTGGAGCAGTACAATGAACGAATCATTTTTCAGCATCATCGAATATATGAATTCCACATGGAGTCTGGAAAGTAAGTGAGTTCAGTTAAAAGTGCAAGGTAAGTAACCTCCTTGAGAGAATACATCAATTATTAGGTCTGAAAACACAGGGTATGCCTGGTGATGGTGTCATGTTATAAATTTGGTTTAGCCATATTGAATTTTGCAAGCCTGTCTATACCCCATTGAGACAAGTGGGATAGGTTCGTGGAGAGATGACTTGTGACCTTCTGGTCTTCCAGATTTATTTAGGTGCACCTATAAATTGTCCTATCAGCCACACAGTTATTCACTAAATATCGGAGTATGAAAATAATTATTGGTGTGAATGCACTCATAGATCTATAAGTCAAGAACGAAAGATTTGTCTAATGGTGCGTGTAAATTTTGCAAATTGTTGTGTAATCGTTTCTTGAATATTGCATTCTAATGTGAACTCAAGGCGTAAAAGTAGTTTGATTATATCTATAACTACAATGCAACTTTATAATGTTTCAACTAGAAATTCTACATTGGTAGTTACCATACCAAGGCAACTGTTAACCTACTGCGATCCATGGCGCAAGCATACAAGCCTGGTTACCATTTCCGACACACCACAGGATTATGGTTAGATTTTGTATCTGTTATATCAGGCAATCGTCTATTTTGGTGGGTAATTTCTTTTTTAGATTTAAAGGTCACCATATATGCGTAAATATGCAGTAAAACATTTTTTAATCGGAATTCATATTACTTAATATCTAGACTATTGAATGAGAAAGTTCGAATTAAGACATATACAGATTAGTTGGCGAGTATAAAGTCTTAATTTAGTTAAATTATCTTTGGTTACTGCCTAGCCAAAAAGAATAAAATACCAAACCATTTCTATTTATTTTATTTTTATTCTTATATGGTTGGGGGAGATGTAAGTATTTTATGGACTTAGTAAAGTACGAAATTCTTCATATACCTATGCTAAAAATTCGAAAGTTTTCGAAATTTCAGCAATTGTTTTAACGAACGTTGGTAGGAGAATATTAGGAACTAAATTAAAAAAAAAAGTAACAAAATTCAAATTTAAATCTACATACTTCCCAAAAAACGAACAGTAAATTGTTCAGATCAGGTGGTTGAGTTAGCTGTTTCTGTTGAGATTACAACCCAGCGAACAATTATTTTCCACAAAAGGATAATATTTTTCCTTGCCAACCATCTAAAATACTTTTTTTTCTCCATTTCTTTCTCACTTTATTTTGCGTTTTTGGATCCAGAGATTGTTGGGTCCTTTCCTTCCCTTAAATATATACTAAAAGAACGAAGGATTTAGAAAGTTCTACAATTTTTTGAAACCAAACTTTGCAGAATGGAACGTATTAAATAACAAGTAAAGTACACAAGTAACGAATTTCAAATTTAAATGTACAACAAACCTAAAAACAGAGAACGCTAAATTGGTCGGCTCAGCCGATTGAGTTAAATGTTTCTGCTTAGATTACAATTCCAGTCAAGAAACTAATAATATACATGTTTTGCTAAATTCAACTAAGGACACTTTGTTTACTTATTAATTTTATTCTAAGATTTTCGAAAAAAATACTTTAACAAAACAACAAATGCAACAAAACTCTCTCTCTTTCTCTTTCTCTCTTTTTTCTCTCTCTCTCTCTCTTTCTCTTTCTCTCACTCTCTCTCTCTCTCTTTCACACACACAGTCACATACATACATCCAGACACTAGTGTGAATCTGATCAGTTTTTAGTTTACGTCTTAACACTTTCGCTCTTTATTCTTGTACATTTTCTGCTTCGTTCAACGTGTATCTTGCGAAAGGCGCACGGAATGAGAATGAATAACATTTCACTGGCAACAAAATACAGTGCATTTGCGTAAGGCAAGGCTTTCGTGACTCTAAAACCAAATCATGGGTCTGGGCACGAAAATCATGCCCTACAACCGAAGCCGATTGCCATCTACACGCCTCCCATGTAACATAAACCTCGTCACGATATCCGGATATAGGTGGAGGTCCAGTTCGAAAGGCCCGTCCCCTCTATTTCTCAATGAAAGAGCCTGACTTCTTTCATTTCCGTTCGTTATAAACGATAAGTGGCGGCGACAGCGGGCGGGAATCGTACATTATCACGTGACCTTTTATACTTCGGTTTAGCGGTTTTCGCGCGCCATACATCTTTTCAGAGCTTTCAGGTCTCTCGCTGGACTGTCAGCCGCGAGAAGAAGGCTCTTTATGTAGATCACGAAATTAGTCATTGATCCGCTTGCCCGATCGATTTGAGAATGGTTGAAAAAGAACAGAAAAGTTTCTGGATATTATGAATAAAGTACCATCTGTTGGCAGAAATTGAACGACGAAAAACCTTCAAGTCAATTCATTATTTTCCCAATATTGGTATCTGGTAACTTTTACAATTGTCTGCAGGTCTCGTCTATACGCCTCTGTTCTCTATAGTAATGGAGGATTTTTTAGTAACATTTCATTCTGTATTTTGTTTCGATTCTTTAGTGGGATTTCCATTATTTTTAGTTCATTGCAAGGAGTTCTGGTATGTTCCAGAATTTATTTCGATTCTTTCTGAAGGTTTTACTTAGTATATTCAACAACGGAGCTTCGCATTATGGTCGCATTATTAACGTTTATACATAGTAACCTTCTTTTCACATATACCTTGGACATTTTTTTATATTTTGTGAATTCCAGGTAAAAACCTTTCAAACATACGGTATGTAATAATATCTATACATACGGAAAAAAATAAGCCGCCATTTTGAATTGATATCAGGTTAATATGGAATAAGAACACATCTTTGAAATACTTGATCGAATGAAGGCAAACTACGTTAATTTACACGGATTTGACCAAACATCAGGATTTTTTAAAAAAATTTACCAGATAACACAGGTACCAAATCATTTAAATCTATTTTTTTCCTTTTCATTTCTTTCTCTCGTACCTTTCCGTGAGATTGAAAGTGATCAAAATGTTTTTTTATTAATATCAGGATGATATGGACTAAAATATACTTCTTTAAAATACGTGATAGAATTAAGTCAAAGTGCTTCATCAGGTTACACGGATTTCAATAAACATCAGGGTTTCGTAGATTTTACATGGTAACACAGGCACCAAACCATGTAAATCTATTTTTTTCTGTTAATGTTTTTCTCTCCTGTCTCTTTTTATAAATAAATAAATAAACATCCTTATTCCTAATTTGATTATGGATTATTTATACTGAAAGAATTTGAAGTAAAATTGACATTACGTCTTCAATTTATTATTCTCTCTCGATTCAAATTCTTTCTAAACGATTGTTATCAATATTTCCCTATTTGTGTTTTATTATTTATTCTGCTGAGTGTATTTGCAATATTGCTGTTTCAAATAAGATTTTTTTTTTTAAGCTGAGTAAAACTTTCTGAAAACGTGTACGTGTGTATAATACGGTCCTCAATTTTGCATTTGCATTGAAAATTTCTCGAATAATGCACAAACTAAACAGAATTGGGCGTCAAGAAACATTTCTAGTAAGCAAACGTGAAAATGTGTAATGCAAAAATTGAATAACAAAGATTAAAACTCCCTAACCAAAAATTGTGGTCGAAGGTAAAAGGATAATATTCAGCATTGGATTGCTGTGTTATTATTGATTTAGAGTTTTTAATAGGAAATGATTCATTAAATGTGCGTTGATACGCCTAGCAGCTGCAACGTCCCCATGAAGGTTGTGGTCGAAAACGCCATGCAGTAGTCGCATGTATTCTCATCCTTGGTGACAGAAGGCAGTATACTACATGAATAAAAAAAAGCAAAACTTGAAATTAGGTTTTTGTTTCACCCCAGGCGTCATATTAAAGTAATATTGCATCAAACATAACAGACTTTGGGCGGGGAAAATAAACTCTAATGAAAACCAGGTAAAACTCTTTGTCGAAAATATTTTCACATCAAAACCTGTAGGACTTTATTCAAAACGTAAAAAGGCAATGCCTGATTTGTGGCAAACGTTGTAAATATATAATTGAATTCGATTTAATTTTAATTGGTCTTTTTTCAAGAATAAAGATGATAAACAAAAATGGAAATTATTTTTGATTCATATATATATATATATATATATATATATATATATATATATACACGCAGAAAGGGAAATAAATATTCGTACACATAAAAAATTGTATTTTTATAAATGTAAAAGCCTTAACTAAAACAAAGTTTGATACATTTTATGTGTAAAGATACATTTTATTAAAAAATACTAATAAACTTAATTTATTCTTATTCTAACACAATTTTTTTCATTTTAACTGATGGAAAAAGTATTCGTACAAACAAAAAATACACATTAACTTAATTTAATTCTTTGTGGATTATCCTTTATTGAGTTCAACAGCTACCAGTCTATACCTGTACGTCTCAACTAATGATTTGCACACATTGAGTAGTATTTTGTCCCATTCTTCTTGGCATATTGTCTTCAAATTCTTGATATTTGTTGGTGCTCTTTTCCCAATTTGAATTTTCAAATATCGCCATAAATTCTTGATTGGCTTCAAGTCTGGCGACTGACTTGACCATTGCAAGACATCAACGTTACTTTCAGCTAACCATTTCCTTGTAGATCTAGAGGTATGCATAGGATCATTATCCAATTGGAAAACCTAATCAGGAGGTAGCCGAAGTCTGTCAACAGAACGCATTAAATTGTTTGCAGGATTTTCTGGTCTCTTTCGGCATTCATCTTGCCATCTATTATTAATATTCTGCCAACATCTTTTTGCAGAAAAACAGCCCCAGATCATCATACTGCCAACACCAAACTTTACAGTTGGCAACGTGTTCTTTGGTAAGTAGGCTTCACCGTCCTTGCCTCCACACATGATTTCGATAATTATAACCAAACAACTCTATTTTAGATTCATCTGTCCATAGTACTTTTTCCCAAAACGGATATTCTTTAACCTTATGCTCTCTAACGAATTTTAGTCTAGCATTTCTGTGTCGTTTCAAGAGGAGTGGAGTCTTTCTTGGGATGCGTGATTTCAGACTGTTTTTGTGTAGTTTATTATTTATTGTACGTTTGGTTACTTTAATCTCTAATGCACGCAGATATTCCTGCAGCTCTTCTCGTGTAACCTGTGGATTTTGTTGGATCTGGCGTCCTAATATCCTTGCTGATCTTAGAGAAATCTTCATCGGAGCACCTGTTCGTCTTTGGTCTTCGACGTTGTTACGAGTTTTAAACCTTGCAATGAACGAAGCAGTTGTAGTAAAAGGAATATTCAGGTTGTTAGAAATCGTTGTGTAACTGTCCCCATCTTTTCAAAGAGACAAAATGTGTTGTTTTTGTGAAATAGTAAATTCTTTACCTTTAGGCATTATTAGAACCTTCTCGTAAGACTAGAAAATGCAGAATGTTCTGATAATGGCTAATAGCGTTAACTATAATTACTGATAACATTACTGGAACATTCTAGAATATACTTCTTTCATAAATAATTGATTATTTTATTCTAATAATTGATTTGTAATGAATACTTTTTCACCAGTTAGAATTTAAAAAAATGCATTAATTTCTGTTAAAATAAGAATTAATTAAGTTTATTATTATTTTTTAATAATATGTGTTTTTATACATAAAATGTGCCGAGATTTGTTTTATTTAAGGCTTTTACATTTATAAAAATACAATTTTTCATGTGTACGAATATTTATTTCCCCCACTATATATATATATATATATATATATATATATATATATATATATATATATAGTAAGTTAAAATATCCGTTGGTTTATAACAAAAATTGATCCTAGTAATATGAAAATATTAGAACTGATCCACAAAAAAGTGATCCGTGTACATTATTTACTTTATAGAGATCAATATAATTAAAAATCAAACAAATCCTTTTACCGCATATTGGGAATAGGCTATTTCGGCAGACGACGAAATTAGTTGTCTGTCTTTTCAACCCCGTTGTGGAATGAAATGAAGGCCATGCCTGTAGGGCAAGAGGAATTGAGATTAGCGGGTAAAAGTGAGGAATTGAGATTGTAAACTAAAGTGTCAACTTAAACCTAATACAGAGTTTACAAATTTCACGATTTCAGTTTGATGCGAGGAACGAGAGAGGATTTAAGGAGGGTGGTAGATAGCTATCTTAAAGGGAAGAAGTTTTATTTCAAGAACACATTAATAACCTTATGACGACAAATTGGGGATATTAGAAGAAAATACAAATTTTTAAAAAAGAATTTAAATATGAAATCAAAATAAGTATATATATATATATATATATATATATATATATATATAAATTATATATATATATATATATATATATATATATATATATATATATATAATAATATATATATATATATATATATATATATATATATATATATATATATATATATTTATATATATATATAATTCTTTTTTTAAGTGCTTATTGAATTAACTTTAGGAATTATTTTCCGATATTAAAATTTGACAGATTGTAAAAAGGGGTTGAACCATATAGTTTTTCCTTTTCTGTGTCTACGTTTCATTTCAGGTATCTCGGTGTTATTTATAGGTGTTAATAAGAAAATTTATTTTTAAACAAGTTTTTTTCTTTGGGGGGTATTTTCATATATATATATATATATATATATATATATATATATATATATATCATTTTCATTAAAGTTACGCTTAACTGCTTCATCTCACTTCCCCTGTCTGACCTTACAGACATGAACTTAATTTAATTTCACACCAGGTTTGAAAAGATAGACGACTACATTTGTCCTCTGCCGAAATACTCTTTTCTCCATATAAGTTAAAAGAATTTGTTTGATTACACACACACACACACACAGACATATATATATATATATATATATATATATATATATGTATGTATGGAAAGAGAGAGAGAGGAGAGAGATACTTATATATATATATATATATATATGTATATATATATATATATATATATATATATATATATATATATATATATATATAGAGAGAGAGATAGATAGATAGATAGATAGATAGATAGATAGATAGATAAAATTTTTATATGTATGTGTTTCTGTGAACCATAATGCGTACACCTGTATATATGTTTGTTTATGCGTTAGTGAGTGTCACCGTAAACAAATACATAAGTAGATGATACTCTCAGACTAGTTAAAAAAAGAAAAAGAATAAACATATATGAAATACACGAACTAGAAAAACCTTAAATACAACTTATCGTTCTTAAATTCACATATGAAATTAATGAAAGTTTTAAAGTCCTCATTACAATTATACATTTGTAGATGTTTTCAAAATGGGCCTTTCAAAAATATTCAAGAAATTTTAGAAGTGAAATGCAGCAGATTTTGGACTGAATGTGTTTGCAAATTTTTAATTTACTTCTTTTTATTGCTTGCTTCATCTTAGCTTTGCCTGATTAAAGAAGCGTATATACCAATAATTAACACATTAACTGACAATTTTTTTTATAATGCGCATTTTTTGCCCAGACGGGTGTATTGAGAGTTAAAACAACATAGAATATTAAAATTATCTTCGAAGTGGTGGTACTTTGAAACTTTATAGAAACTAGAACATCA
>CAHIKZ030000077.1:592500-610000 GCA_903632075.3 Acanthosepion pharaonis
AAAAGAAAAAAAAAAAGAAAAGTAGAGAAAAAAAGAAGAGGAAATGAATAGTGATGAATGTGAAAAGAATGAAAGATAAGAATAAAAAAAGAACAGGAAGAATTTCGAAAGTGGGAAATGGCGAAATTAGGAGAATGTAAAACTAAAGAAAGAAAGAAAGAATAAAGAAGAAGAAAATAATGGTGGTGGTGGTGGTGGTGGTGAGATTAGTTATGATAGTGACAATGAAAAATTAAAAGAATTATTTCGAAAATGGAAAAGTAAAAGAAAATAAAAAAAAAATATATGAATGTATGAGGAGGAAGAAAAAGATAATATAATGTAATGAAAAATATATCAGGAAAATGGAAAATGATAAAATTATTCTTTAAAAAAATTGTGATAAAGAAAGAAAATTGAATGGATGAATGCAAAAAGTAGAAGAATGAGGAGGAGGATGAGGAGGAGTAGAAGAAGAGGAACAAAGACAACAACAACGCAGCAACAGATGAAGCCGACTAAGAAATGAAGAAAGACTGTAATTGAAGAAATTAGGAGAATATAAGAATAAATAAGCAAATAAACATACAAAAAAAGGAGGAGAAAAAAGATGAAATATTTTGTAAATTCACAATAATAAATAAAAGAGTTTAGAAAATGAAATATAACGAGGCAGTAAAAATATAACAGAAAGATTGAAAGAATGCACGAATAAAATACGAGGTTGATTGATTCGTTTTCTAAAACTTATGTAATTAATTTAAAGACAATAATTTTAGAGTGTAACAATGTTTTTGGAGATAATATTTCTTTACTAATACACATATTTTTATTAATTAACCCTTAACTGAGATGAAAAAAAACGTGGGTTGATACTTTTCCCCAAAGCTATTTACACGTAAGTGAATTTAACGATCCCGTATGGAATTTGAACACGGTTCTCTCTTTCTTAATTCTGACCCATTAACCATGACACCACCCCCGCACATCTAAGCTTAAAACACATGGTGTTCCCATGCGGTCGCCCATCCTGGCACTGGCCAGGCACAACGTTGCTCAACTTCGGTGATCGTAAAGGAAGCGGTGTTTCTACGCTGCAAGCGCTGAAGTAGATCAAGAAGATGCAGCTGCAGATGATATTGAAATAAAAGAACCAGTTCAAAAATTGGAGGAAATTAAAAAGAATGAACGAAAGAATGAATGGATGGATGGAAGAAGAAGAAGAAGAAGAAGAAGAAGAAGAAGAAGAAGAAGAAAAAATGATGATGATGATGATGATGATGATGATGATGATGATGATGAAGAAAATAAGCTGAAAATTATGAAATTATAAAAAGAACTAAAAGAAAGAATGCCCGAATGAGAAGAGAGGGCGGAAAAAGGCGAGAAGAAGAAGAAGAAGAAGAAGAAGAAGAAGAAGAAGAAAAGAAAAGGAAGAAGAAGAAGAAGAAGAAGAAGAAGAAGAAGAAGAAGAAACATTCCCAGAGACATTTATAAACACATGAACACACAGTTTGAAAGTGCATATCAGGTTAAGCGTGCAATTTCAAACGGGGATTGATAACTTCCTCTTCTTGTCTTCCTTCCGTTGCATAGCAAATGATGCTGTATCCCGTTGCTTGTATTAGCTCCTGAGATTCGATAGACATTTTTAAACTTCCCCACCCACTCCTCGTCCCACAATTTGAGCAATGTGGTTCGATAACGAGAATGTAAATGTCAATGAACTTTGACCTGGACGATACAATCACGTATAATAAAATAGAAACACATAATCCATTTTTCATCTTTTCTCCACATTCGTCCACTGTTTTTTCCCCTTCATCCCCAGGAAACGCTTCCTCCTCATTCGTCTCATCCTATTCCTATTCTCTCCTTACTTTCTCCTCAACAACTTCTATGTCTAATACAAACGATTTTACAAGCATATTAAACGTTTAAATACATTCGATTGGCGCGACTCCAAAAAAACAAGTGGCTGGTGCCCCATCTCTCCTTCGATCTTACTCTAAAAGATCAATGGACGTAAAATAGATTGTAACTTTAAATGTCTCCAAAAATTAAGTAAGTAAATATTCCTTATCATCAAGCAGACCCTGGATTTCTATGATGAATGTGAGTACTCTCATGGAGGATCCTTGCCTTGGACGTCTATTGAGAATCAAGACTTTGAATTTTATGCGATCTATCGTTAAGATAGTAAAAATCGATCTCCCTTTTATACCACTCCAGAAAAACCGCTGTCTTATGGAACGACCTTAATTTTTTTATGTCTACGTTCAACCCTTATTTATCCTACTTAGCCTCATAATCTACACTTCTTACTTTTTGTTCTTACGTCTAAAGAAAGAAACACATAAGGTAAAGCTCTGCATTGAGTGGCTCTTGCATTTTATGTAAGGTGAACAGCCGCGTGGATAAAAGCTAACAATCTAAATAAGAGATTTTTTTTCTTCCCCCTTCGCGTCCTGAGTATGTGTTTTAACGTAGGGAAGGTTACTGAATTCAATAATTACATGAACTTTGATAATGAATGATAATACTTAAGACAAGAACAACATATATAAGATTCAGTAGTCAACTGCTAGAAGTGAGTCAAGTGAATTCCACAATGAATATCCAACTGCAGGATATCTACCAATCGGCCCACGCGGTCAGATGTGGCACAAGGCCGAATTTAGTGTGGGGTATCCGAGCCCGAAGGCTCGTCTAAAAATTCCCCGTATTTCTCGTATAAAACGAGCTTGGGGAGCTGGTTCCCGAGACGAGATTCTGCCCTTCGACATAGCGTCGTCTGGGGATCCTCTCTGCCCGGGGACAGAATGTTTAACCAGCACAGCTACAGACAATTCTCCAACTGCAGAATATCTACAAAACTTCCCACGCGGTCAGATGTAGCATAATGCAGAATTTAATGTGGATTGTCCAAGTCCATAGGCTCAGCCAAAAATTCACCATAGACCCTGTATAAAGCTGTGTCGGGTAGCTGTTTCCCGAGATGAGACATAAACTCGTCTGGGGATCCTCTAGGCTTGGAGGCAGAGAGTATGACCAGCACATCTGAAAAGGAATATGCAACAACAGGATATCTACCAACCACACTGGGCGGTCAAATATGGCACAAGGCCGAATTCAATGTGGGTAATCCGAGCTCGTAAACTCGGCCAAAAATTTCCCATAGACACTGTACAAAAAAGAGGGGTCGGGTAGATGCTTCCCGAGACGAGACTCTGCCCTTCGACATATCCACGTCTGGAGATTCTCTCTGTCCGGAGGCAGATAGTTTGGTCCGCACAGCTAGAGACGAATCTCTAACTGCAGGATATCTACCAACCGCCCCACGCTGTCAAATGTGACACAGGGCCAAATTTACTGCGGGGTATCTGAGCCCGTAGGCTCGGCCAAAAATTCTCTGTAGACCATCTACTAAAACAGAGTCGGGTAGATGTTTCTTGAGACGAGACTCTGCCCTTCGACATAGCCTGGGGAGCCTCTCTGCCCGAAGGCAGAAAGTTTGGCCAGCACAGCTAGAGACGAATTTTCGACTGCAGACCAACATGCTGTATTTACTACTGTATTTATGTGAATGGGGACAAATCCATTATCGTCTACAACAGTATGACACGAAACTACATCCGGCAGCAAACTTGAGAAACGGTCCTTGAAAAAAGACCTCAAACTTTATAAATACACACTTTTATCGTCAAAATGTTTATGCTCTTCTTAACAGACAAGACTAAAGTATTTTTTTATTCTTTTCTTTTTTTTTTCATCCATTCTAGCACGTTTAAAATGTTGGTTAAAATCATCAGAAGCCGCAAAGATTAGTATTGGAAATTTTAGTCATATTTGCGGTAAAAACACACTGTGGAAATTCTTGCAAGATTCATATAATTGTCGGGATTTTTATAAAACTTTCATGACATATTCATAATTGAATGAAATTATTTAAGGTTATCTTTTAGAAAATATTTTTTACACCTGTTATCCCCTTACATAATTAATGAAATTTCCAGAAGATTTTTTTGCTCTTAATAATAACATAAATATGTTCACAATGAATTTTGTTTTTATCAAGTATAGGGCCTTTTTTCATCACGGTAATTATGGGAGGTATACATTTTTATAGTTCCGTGTTATATAGAACATTCTCTTTGCTGTACAATTATAATATGTTCGATCGTCTATGGATATGTCATTTTTACATCCTTGAACGAAGGTTTAATTCGTAAATATACTCGCTCAGCGTCTAGTGATGATGGTGTTTTTTTACTGATGGATTTTTATTTAAGAGCTTATTAACAGGTCCTGTATATATTTCTGAGATGAGGTGTTGTAATTGTATATTATTTATTAGGTTGTCAAACATGAAAAGGCCCATTTTTTGGTTGGTTTGTAATCCGGTCTTCTAACGAAGTAACCTCGTTAATATATAAAATAATCTTGATTTATTCTTGATTCTTTTTCTTTCAGATAATTTTTCTTTTAATTTATTGTTACTCATGAGCTCAGTGAAAGTAATTACAATGAAACATTGTCGAGAAATCTTACTGTAGGAATAAAAACTGGGAAAAAGAAATATTTTGCACTGAATCCTTACATGCGATGGGAAATGGATACTCTTTGACAACAGTAAGAGAGTAGGCCAGTAGTTAGATGCAAGTGAATCATCAAAACATTACCCAAAATCTCCACTGCACCCTAAAATGTTAATGGTTACTATATGGTGGTCTTTCAAAGGGGTTATTCATTATTCATTCTTGCCTCAAGGGAAAACAATAACATCAACCTCGTATTGTGAAGAAACTGAGCGTATGTACGAAAAATTGAAAAATAAACATCCTAGATTTGAAAATAGGGATGATCAAATGTTGCTGCACGACAAAAATGATGCCGATTTCAATTAAATAAATTAGTTATTTAATAATTCAGAAGTGTTTTACTCATTTCTTATCAAGTGAGTCATTTCATGTGTGAAAACCTAATACATTATTCAAACTGTTGCCTCCATCTTTATTATCATATTCACAACGTTTCGGTCATTGCACTCTCCGGTCTTCTTCAGATGATATACGTTGAAATTCGAACCGAACCCTGTATTAAAGGGTTCGTAAATATAACAATAATGATGAGAACAACAACCCGAATAATATAAATAGTGTAGAAATTATTTAAAGCGAGAACATATATAGAATTGCAGATGTTTACTTACAATACCCGATCTACCCAAGCGGAATCCAGCTATTTTTAATCGGTTTCATCTTATTCAAGGTAGAAAAGCAACTAAAACACAAGGGGTTACCGGTTGTGAAAGCGTTCGGAAGAGAAACATTAAGCGGGAAGAGAAAAGAAGTAATCTAGACGACAGTAGATAGCAATTGTGATAATTTTTAATATTTTACAGAATTTAGCTGGAAAGAATGAAGCCGGAAGGACCTTCCACAAGCGAGAAGTGCGACAGAAGAAACTGCTAGCATAGAATTTACGGTTACATCTAGCAAGCTCAACTCTAAATTGATGAGATATCGACGCCAGTCTAGTACTGCGCTTAAATTCAAAAACTCTAGGTAACATAGCGTAGTTACCATGAAAGTATTTATAGAAAAGACACAGAGAGGCAACCTTACGGGGGTGAAAAATGGACTGTAGCCGAGATGCCAAATCAGAACTGATAATATTGCTGATTTCTCTTTGGATTTTATCAAGGAGCTCCAGGTAAATAGCATTACTGAGCGGGCTCAACACTCCTTAACTTCGGTGATCAAACGAGAAACGTAGTTTTCAGTGTGATTTGGTTTCGTTTGGTTTGTTTTATGGCAATATCAACCTCAGTAGATCATTTAGCACTAACAAAATTTTGAAATAGATTCATAGCGACAGTTTGGTTTCGTTTGGTTTGTTTATGGCATATCAACCTCGGTGGGTCATTTAATGCCAACAAAACTTTGAAATAGATTCATAGCGATAGTTTGGTTTGGTTTGGTTCATTTTATGGCATATCAACCTCGGTGGGTCATTTAATGCCAACAAAACTTTGAAATAGATTCATAGCGATAGTTTGGTTTGGTTTGGTTCATTTTATGGCATATCAACCTCGGTGGGTCATTTAATGCCAACAAAATTTTGAATTAGATTCATAGCGATAGTTTGGTTTGGTTTGATTTACGGCATATCAACCTCAGTGTGTTATTTAATGCTGACAAAATTATTGTTGCTGGTAATATTTTTTCCTTCACAAATCTATTTTTGGTAATATTTTTTTTCTTCAAAAATTTATTGCTGGATTTTTTTTACAAAAAAGTATTTCTTGTATTAAAATCTATTTTTACACTTTCATAGTGTTTTGAACCCAGTTTGGGGGTTAACTATTTGCCCATAGCTGGGTCCCTAACAGGTGCTACCATCCCAGGTCAGGATGGACCTAGGAACACCAGCAATTGAGAGGTTGTTCCACGCTCCTCAAAACCTCCTTGCTGTTGGACGTAGTTTATCGTCTTATCCAGGACGCGGACATAGTTTATCGTCATACCCAGGACGGTCAGCGTGATTTGACCGTAGACTGTTGATAATGAAAAGTTTTCGCATACATAAGTGTAGAATATGCATTCCTCAAAGCAATTTCTAATTTCCCGGCGTGGGTCTAAGCTTTGTAAATATAATGTGGCTGCCGTCAAGCAATGGGTAAATTATTTGTTTTCCAGAAAATTCAAGTGTAAAGTGTTTGATGCATAAAAGATGCTCTTTCTTTTATGGCCTTATACCAAACTCTGGGAAGTAGGGAACATGTTTAAAGAATGAGAAGCAAGCAGTCAAATGTACGTGCAAGTGTGCGATCTACTTTTACTTGTTTGTACAAAACCAATAATTTATAAAGAAGGAAGTATGCAAAGGTTGCTAGAAGTGTTAGTTCATATATCTATGCTAGTTAGTATGCGCATGCAATATTTCACGCCATGACTCATTCGATATCTCTCACTTGCAAGATAAAAAGCGCTCCCTGCCATAAAAAGAAAAAAAAAACATATAAAATAAATATTATATAAAAAAAAATGCAGTGTGCTCCACTGACTTGGATGTTATGAGAACTTAAGAAAATCAACACTCAGTCACGCACGCTGACGAAATCGATCAGACGTTGAACCCTGTCACGAAGCAGAGATCGAATTTCTGGTGGAGAAAAAAAAAAGAAATCGATTCTTTCTTCGCTGCTGCATGTTCGTCTTTGATGTCGGAGATCGATTCAGCTCATCGATAGCTGAGAGGAGATGGTGATCAGTGTGAATTCAAGCAAACAAGATGCCAACTGATGGGGGTGAAGAAATCGGGGACGAAGATTACAATTCAATCATTGTTTACGTCATTAAGCAGCTCGCTCATACAGACTTACATTCGATCATTCGATTTCTACACCTCTTTCCTTCCTTATTTCTGACAACGTTATTCTCATTCATTTTCTTCTTCAATTTTTTTTCCCTGGCTCATACCTTATTGATATTTACTAAGTTTAGCTATGTCAGGCACAAGAACCTCAACTGGCAAAGAGAAAGTCTCAACAAGAAAAGCACCTAACAGCAAAAAATAATTTAAAAAAAAAACGTATTCATTCCGTTCTTTTTAGCTCTTCATTGATTTTTTTTTAAATAAATGATAGCTGTTTCAGCCATAATTACTTTTCTGTTCATCATACTTCTCTCCCCCGACCAAGGAATGGCGATAAACTAAATTCGGTAGCAATGCCTCTGATCGGTAGGCATTTGAGGAACTTTGAGGTATTTCATAATTACTATTATCCCAGCTATGGGCAAATAGGGGTTAAAAAACTAAGGAAGTATAAATATTTTTCTAGTAAAAATACTAGCAATACATTTTCATAGTAAAAAAAAGAAAAAAAATTACAGGCATACATATCTCTAAGGAAAATATATTACCAGCAATATATTTTTGTAAAAAAAATTACTGATGCTCCCTAGAAAATTACATTTCGGCATTAAATGACCCATAAGGTCTTGATATACCGCTAAACGATCAAAGGATCTACTCTCTCTGTCAGGTTTTCTTCCTCTCTTTATTTGTTTGATTATTTGTCTTTCTTCAGTCAAGTTATGTACATGTCTTAGTATTCTTTCTTTTTTCTTTGTTTTTTTTCCGTGCTTTCCCGTTCTGATTTTCTTTCTTTCTTTCTTTCTTTCTTTCTTTTTTCTTTCTTTCTTTCTTTCTTTCTTTCTTTCGCGTATTGATTTTCTTTCTTTCTTTCTTTCTTTCTTTCTTTCTCGTATTGATTTTCTTTCTTTCTTTCTTTCTTTCTTTCTTTCTTTCTTTCTCGTATTGATTTTCTTTCTTTCTTTCTTTCTTTCTTTCTTTCTTTCTTTCCCGTTCTTTCTTTCTTTTCTTTCTTTCTTTCTTTCTTTCTTTCTTTCTTTCTTTCCCGTTCTTTCTTTCTTTCTTTCTTTCTTTCTTTCTTTCTTTCTTTCTTTCTTTCTTTCTTTCGTTCTTTCTTTCTATCTTTCTTTCTTTCTTTCTTTCTTTCTTTCTTTCTTTCCCGTTCTGATTTTCTTTCTTTCTTTCTTTCTTTCCCACATTGATTTTCTTTCTTTCTTTCTTTCTTTCTTTCTTTCTTTCTTTCCCGTATTGATTTTCTTTCTTTCTTTCTTTCCCGTTCTGATTTTCTTTCTTTCTTTCTTTCCCGTTCTGATTTTCTTTCTTTCTTTCTTTCTTTCTTTCTTTCTTTCTTTCTTTCTTTCTTTCTTTCTTTCTGATTTTCTTTCTTTCTTTCTTTCCCGTTCTGATTTTCTTTCTTTCTTTCTTTCCCGTTCTGATTTTCTTTCTTTCTTTCTTTCTTTCTTTCTTTCTTTCTTTCTTTCTTTCTTTCTTTCTTTCCCGTACTGATTTTCTTTCTTTCTTTCTTTCTTTCTTTCTTTCTTTCTTTCTTTCTTTCTTTCTTTCTTTCTGTGCTTTCCCGTACTGATTTTCTTTCTTTCTTGCTTTTATCCTCTCCCTCTCTTTGTTGTCTTCTTTCTTTCTTTTTTCTTTTTGGCAAAATAGGCCAAGAAAAGGTGAAGATGAAGATAAATAACACTTACAATCTATAGTTTTCTCTTTGCATTGCACACAAATCTGTAAAATCTGTAAGAAATTTAGCAAGAAATTCTCCCAGAGAAAGGCTTTTTTAATCTTTTTTTTAAACTGAGATTATATATATATTTCTGGTATACATCGACTAACAACGGAAGATTTAAGCGTCATCTATATTTAAGAGATTCATTAGTTATTTTTTTTTTTTTAGTTTCATATCCATGCAGGACATAATCAAACTGACTCTCCACAGTTAGGTAACTATAGAGAGTCAGTTTGATTATGTCATTTCATTATTATATTGGAGCTGCCAGGATTTCCTGAGAAATATGATGCAATGGTTCCCTGTTGAATTATCCTCGATTTGTACAATTAGAGTTGTTCTCATATATTGTCCTCAGCCAATGCTAGAGAGACCTCTATTTTTGGCTAATTACCACGAAGAGGAGAGAGCGATCCGTCTTTTTTTCAATGACATTTGCGAGAAATGCAATGGGCTAAGCATAGAATTTGAACTCGGCTCGTCAACTTCACTCTCAGCGTCGTGGGCTGTTTCCCCAACCGAAGTAATGTGATATTTGCCCTCAATAAATAAAAAAAAAAAAAAAAAAAACAATTCTTAATTCTTTTAAAATTGGAGATCGATCGATAAATGCTGATGTTTTAATTTTGTTTATAACTTACCCTTTTTTTATTTTCTTGCTATCTGATAAATTTATCTAAGTAGCGTATTGAAAATCAAGAAGGTGTAGAAACCAAACTATCCGCTTAGTAATAGAAGGTAGAAGATATAATATAGAAATCCTAGTGTATTAAGAAATGGACAAAGTCCGACAATTTATTTATTAAAGACATTTTTATGTTTAACGTTCTTTTTTTTTATAGATACAAGTATTTAAGTAAATGTTCTGTTTATAATAAACAGTATTAAATAACATTTACCGGCCTGAATATCCGAGAAATTTTCAGAGAAAATTCTCGGCCACAAAGGAGCGTTCGGTAGGCAAGGTCGAATTTACTGCTTTGTGGCCGATCGGTAAGGCACGTCAGCGTAAATGACGGTTCCGTATAGGATGCAGGTTCAAATCCTGTCAAAGGACGAATATTTTCTATGAAAATTTCTCGGACATTCAGGCCGGTAAATGTTATTTAATACTGTTTATTATAAACAGAGCATTTGCTTAAATACTTGTATCTATAAAGAATAAAAAAAAAAAGAACGTTAAACACAAAAATGTCTTTAATAAATAAATCCTAGTGTGTATAGAAATAGGCCATTCCGAAACTAACCAATTCATAATAATACAGGAAGTCCGTTAAAAACAAAGAAAAAACTTCTGAAATACGACGTAATATCTTATCTAGTATATTATTTACATTTCTCTGACTATCATCTTTGTTGCCATATATATCACTACGTTTCGGCTGTTGTACGCTCAGGTGGTTAGAATATCGAACTAAACCCTTTATTTCGCTCGCTGGGGTAGACTGTTTGAGTTCCATGTCTTATGGATGTCAGTTATCAGTTATCACCTATTAATTCCTCTCTTCAAGTTCTCCAACGCCTTAACCAGATATTGAGTTCACAATCTCGAGGTCCTGTCACTGGATCTAACTAACGCCGTCATCCAATGTGCTGTGTCCTTGAGGACATCTGTGTATGAATTTATGGGTATTATAAACCTAATGATTTCAGCAACCATTTTTACCAGTGCTCATAATGCAAATTTTGCATGTTTTTTTTTCTTTTTTTTTATCAGGGCTCATATTGCAATTTTCGTTGTTATTATTGCTTTTCTCTGGCAGTCCTTATTACTGGTTCCAATATTGTATTCATTTCTATGCTTGGTCGGCTTATGAGATTTTCGTGAAGAAGGCCGGAGCGTACAACGACCGAAACGTTGTGACAAATATGGCAACAAAGATGAGGATGATAGACCGAGCAATGTAAATAGTGTACATAATACGTCATCTCAGACATATAGACAAATCTTATCTAGTATGTGGAAATGAATACTGAACAATCTCTTCACTGATGGGACGAATGATTAGAATACCATGAGATGTGATAAAGAATAAATAATTTTAAAAAAAGGAGCAGAAATCAGAAAGGTTGAAACTTATCTAACACATAATGGAGAATTTCGGCTTAGATAATTTCACACTCACAAGGCATAGTGAATGCAAGAGAAGAGGAGGATATAACTAGCAATCTATTTAATGAGTCTGAATATATTATAGAACAAGGAAACAAAATCTGGTAAATGGTAGAAATATTTAAAGTGGCAGAAGACAAGTGTAATATCGTATGCAAATTAGATAGACAAGTATAAATAGAGAACAACTGGCGAATATGGGAGAGCTATACCTAGAAAACCCGTTTGCTGTTCAGGATACGGTGAACTGTACAGCTACTACACATATATAAGATATGTGAAACATAACAACACGAATTTAGAGAGAACAATGTTCGCCAACGTCCTGAGTGGTCTTGGCTCATGGAAAAAGAACTTTTTCGTAATTTGCCTTTTGTTTGCTATTCTTCCATTTTTTAATTTTATTTATATTTTTTATTTTTTATTTTATTTAGTGTGTGTGTGTGTGTGTGTGTGTGTGTGTGTTTTGCTTATCAAGATGAATTTTAAAAAGTGCAATAGATTAAATATTTTATCTAGGGGTAAAACGTCTAATTTTTTCTTCTTAGTAATACTGAAAATTATTACTCCTAAAATAACGTTATAAAGTCGTATTTTTATACAAGATTTCTTATTAAGTTTATTTATTTTTCCGTTATCAATTTTTGCATTTACTTTCTCACCAGTTTCTTTTATTCGAATAATTGCATTTATTTATATTTTTTTCTACCTTTATTTTATGCTTTGCTTCTTTACTTCCGTTATTGATTTACGGTGGCTTAATGGATAGCAGCTCGGACTGAAATTGAGCCGAGTTCGAATTCCAGTCGAATCTATTACATTCACTTACGTGCTAATAACCTTGGGAAAAGTATGAATCCTATTTTTCTCCTGGCAGCTATGGGTAAATAGCAGGACTGACAGGGTTCTATAGCCTTTGATGACAACTGGTCTACCGCAGAAAGAAATGGCAACCTACTGCGGTAAAAAAATTCTGCCTAAGCGTCTCTCATGCATGACACATAACTGACTATATTTTCTCCGATATATTTCCTCGTTTCTTTCGGATTTATTTAATTCATTATCTATTTTTTTTTATTTCTTACTCATTAACTTTCAATCATTTGTCATCTTCAGATTTCACATTCATTTTTTTCTGTATTTTACTTCGTTTTAATCCTTTTTTTTTTCTTAGTCATAATTTTTACGTTATTTTTCCAACATATTTTCCTTCTTTTTAAATACTTTTCTATTTTCCTCTCAAACAGTCTTTCTTCTTTAATACCCCGTACTTATTTCCTGTATTTGCATAAAACAAAAATGATATTTAATTTCCACAGATTTCCTTCTTTCTACCTACACTGATATCTTAGTATCATTTTCATCAATTTTTTTTATATATTCTTCAAAACACCAGATTGCATGTTTCTACACGTTTTGTATTTTTTGTTTTGCTACAACTTTGTTTTTCTCTCTTTTTATTCTTGCCGCTTTCTTTCTAATTTTCGCCATTGCTTCATTTCGCTTTTAATCCCCATATTTTTTCAAGTTTTTCAGAAATTATTATTTACTGATCACTTCAAACATTTACAATCTTCTTTGATTATTTACATTTTCTTCCATTTTCTTCTCTTTCACTTTTTCGTAATGAACTCATTGATAAATATTTTCTTTCTGTAAACATGTATTTCTTCTTTATTCATTTATACGTTTCTTTATTTACATACATTCTTCATTTATTAAATTTTTCCGCTTTCATTTTCGTGTGTACATAGCTTTTTTCCACGGTGTATTTCATTTTTTGCACCTTTTACATTTCGATACAAAGAATAATACTTTTTTCATTGTTTTACTTAGTTTCAGGTTTTCCAACATTTGCAATAATTTCTTGAACATCTCCATTTTTCTGTCTGTCTTCTCTATTCTTTAGCCTTTCTTTTTATCATTTTTATTTCTGTTTTTATTCATTTGACAGCTCTAAATGATCTCTATATTTCCTTTTTTAATAATTCCTTTATTCGTTTTAATCACTATTTCTTGATGTCATTTTTTTTTTATCTTATTTTACCCGTCCATCTATTAATTCTTTGTAAGACATTCCGTAATCACTTGCGTCTTACTGGCTTTATTGCCTTGGCTGGAGTGAAATGATTAGCAAAATTGTTCAGCATTCTTTCTGTTCCGTATTCTACTATTACTACTTGGTGAAACGTTCAGCTTTCTCTCTTTCTTTCTTTCTTTCTTTCTTTCTTTCTTTCTTTATTTATTTATTTATTTATTTATTTATTTACCTGTTCTGCCATTACTCCTATGTAAAACCTTCATCTTTGTTTCATTAATTCTTTTACCTCTTACATAATAACTTCTTTGTGAAACGTTCATCTTAGATTCGTTTCAGTCTTTCTTTCTCTCTGTTATGTGTTATATTATTATTTCTTTGTCAATATTTAATTCTTATTTTTTTCTTTTACCGGTTCTAAAATTAAATTTTCGTAAAACGTCCATATTTCTTTCTGTTATATATCGTACATATGAACACTACTTGGTAAGTTCCAATCCTCATTAATACGTTAGACACTATTGTAATTGGAAGTAATATACTGCCTAAATAGTCCACCATTGGAGTGGTTTACCTATTTCACACCGCTGGAGAGTATTGTATTTTTTTGATGTTATAAAGATTATCAATTTCATTTCCAACCTCCGTGTTGGTTATTCCTCGTTCAGTAAATATGTTTAGGTTACAACACTTTCTTTCTTTCTCTCTTTCTTTCTTTCTTTCATTTATTTTTTATCTGCTCTACAATTGCTCCTTTATGAAGCATTCATCTTACATTCGTTATTTCTTTCTTTCTTTCTTTCTTTCTTTCTTTCTTTCTTTCTTTCTTTCTTTCTTTCTTTCTTTCATTTACATGTTAGACATTTTAGCTATTCTACAATTGCTTCTTTGAAAACCTTTCATCTTTCTTTCTTTCTTTCTTTTTTTCTTTCTTTCTTTCCCTCACTGATTCTTTTACCCTGTCTGCAATTACATCTTCGTAAGACATTCTTCTTATACTCTTTCTTTCTTTTAACTGATCTATTATTATTTATTTGTACAATGCTCATTTCTTATTCATTCTTTTACCTTTTCTACAACTACATTTTCGCAAAACTTTCATATTCCTTTCTTTCTTTCTCTCTTCCTTCCTTACATCCTTTCTCTCATTCTTTTACCTTTTCTAAAATTTCTTCGCAAATGTTTATTATATATTCGTTATTTATTTTTATATATATATATATATATATATATATATATATATATATATATATATATATATATAATTCTTTCATTCATATTTTTACCTGTTTATAATTCCTTAACTTTCTATGCGCCCTCTCCTTTAAGGACGTAGGTGATCATGACTCTCCACCTCCCTCTATCTCTTGCAGCTCTCAACAAGTTCCTTCCCTCTGCCACCTCCAGTAGACCACGCGCCGTCACCCACTTGCTTAGGGCAGAAATGTATGTCACACGTTGTTTTCCCTTGTCTCTCTTTTCCTTTATTCGACCCGTGAGTATCAGATTCTCCAGGCCCTCCTTCCTCATTATGTGTCCCAGGAACATTAGTTGCCTCTTCCTGATGTTAACTATAAGTCTCCTCCTTGTTTGCATCCTCTTTAATACCTCACCGTTGCTCACACGCTCGGTCCATGATATCCTTAGCATCCTTTTGTAGAACCACATCTCCGTCGTCTCGAGTCTCTTCTGTTCCTTGAGGAAATCGTCCAACATTCGCTGCCGTAAAGATGAACAGATTTTACATAACTGTTCAGTATTCTTTTCTTCGTTACAGAAGAAATTCACCTGTCTCGCAATACTCTGCTCAGATTTTGGAATGTGTCCTTGGGCATACTAACAAATCTACAGATCTCAGTGTCGCATTTACCGTCCTCTGTCAGAAAGCTTCCTTGTTATGTAAACTTCCGAGTCTGCTTGATTCTAGGGTTCCCGACCTGAAAATCAAATTTCGGGCTTATCCGTTTAATGATGACCATGCATTCGGTTTTCTTGTATATAGCTCATGTTTAGTTTACTTCGTTGTAAAGCATTCATTTTTATTTCTTTATTTCTGTTTGCTTCTTTCTTTGTTTCTTTTTTTTGTTTGCATCTTTGTTTCTTTTTTTTGTTTGCTTCTTTCTTTGTTTCGTTTTTGTTTGCTTCTTTCTTTGTTTCTTTTTTGTTTGCTTCTTTCTCTGTTTCTTTTTGTTTGATTCTTTCTTTGTTTGCTTATTTCTTTGTTTGCTTCTTTGTTTCTTTCTTTGTTTCTTTTTTATTTTCTTCTTTCTACGTTTCTTTTTTGTTTCTTTCTTTCTTTCTTTGCTTCTTTCTTTGTTTCATTTTTGTTTGATTCTTTCTCTGTTTCTTTCGTTGTTTCTTTCCTTTTGTTTGCTTCTTTCTCTGTTTCTTTTTGTTTGATTCTTTCTTTGTTTGCTTATTTCTTTGTTTGCTTCTTTGTTTCTTTCTTTGTTTCTTTTTTATTTTCTTCTTTCTACGTTTCTTTTTTGTTTGTTTGTTTCTTTCTTTGCTTCTTTCTTTGTTTCATTTTTGTTTGATTCTTTCTCTGTTTCTTTTTTGTCTGCTTCTTTCTTTGTTTCATTTTTGTTTGATTCTTTCTCTGTTTCTTTCGTTGTTTCTTTCCTTTTGTTTGCTTCTTTCTCTGTTTCTTTATTGTTTGCTTCTTTATTTGTTTGCTTCTTTATTTGTTTCTTTTTTGTTTGCTTCTTTCTTTTTTTCTTTTCCTGTTTGCTTCTTTCGCTGTTTCTTTTTTGTTTGATTCTTTCTTTGTTTTCTCCTTTCTTTGTTTCTTTTTTGTTTGCTTCTTTCTTTGGTTGCTTCTTCCTTTGTTTCTTTTTTTGCTTGCTTCTTTCTTTGTTTCGTTTTTTGTTTGCTTCTTTCTTTGTTTCTTTTTTGTTTGCTTCTTTCTTTGTTTGCTTCTTTCTTTGTTTCTTTTTACGTTCCTTTTTTTCTTTATTTCGCTATTACTACTTTGTAACACTTTCGTATATTTTTTCACATTCTTTAATTTACATTTGTCTTTCAAATTGTCGAGTCAGGATAATTATTCTTCTCTAGAAAAAAATACATGGGACAGCTTTTTTTAGCAAACCTTTCAGTGAAGTTTTCCATTAAGATTATTAAATATTATGAAATAATAAAAGCTTCAGCAGCCTCTCTCATTTTAACCATCCTGTCTGTTTGAAAAATCACGTCACCATTTATTTAGTCCTCTATTTATTTATAATTTGTTTTTCATCATTTGCCTTTTTCGAAGATACTTTCATTATCAAACAAATTGTTTCTATTCATATAATTCATTTCTTTTTTAGATAAACCAATTTATATTTGTAGCCAATTTCTTCAGAGACACTCACATCAAAAATCTTTATCATTTTTGCTATCAGATATATTGTTTTACAAAATATGTCATTCTCTGCGGACTTTTACTCGGATTTCAATAATAAGCCACTTATTTATCATTATTGCCGTTTGTTCTAAATGTCTCCGAGGACAATTCTAAGCTATAGGATGGGTCTTTTTGTCCTTATCCCATTCCACAATGAAGACTAGAACTGGTCTTCCGGACCATCAAAAGTCTTCTGGTAAGTAGGAATACTGTCATTTCCAGATTTTATGGTTCTCTAGCAAAATCCTGACATTTATTCAGTTTTTCTATAGCTTTCATACTGTAACAGCAAGATTTGTTAAACGGCATATATATTGCTGGCTTCTTCCTTTTACTCATCTTTTTGCTAATCTTTTTTTAAAATTGCATTCTATTTCATTCCTTTCATACTTTTTCTCTGCTTAATATTTAATTCTTGTTTTCAGTATTTCTCGTTAGATTTATGTGTCATTATTTTTTTGTTTTTCATTACATTCGGGATCTTTCTTCTTTCCATTGACCTTTCATTTTTCCACAACATCTTCCTTCTGAGATGTTCTATTTCTCACCATCTATATTTTGTCGCGAAATTTAAATATACAGTGTAACCCGGATGTAAGAGAGTTGACGGGACCGGAGAAGAAGTCTCTTATATCCGGGTTTCTCTTATATCCGGGTTTGGTCTATTTTATATACATTAACACAGGCTCTAATTTGGGACCAGAGAAAATCTCTCTTATATCCGGGTTTCTCTTATATCCGGGTCTCTTACATCCGGGTTACACTGGATATGTATAGATATATTATTTTTAGATGAATTATTTGCTAGAGTTTTAGCTAGTAGTCACTGATAAATGAAAGAAACAGGAACGGAAGAAAATTACAGGT
>CAHIKZ030000077.1:612500-645000 GCA_903632075.3 Acanthosepion pharaonis
ACCTATTCATGTCTTTTGAAGTCTGAGGTCCTATAGGGAATGAATGAATGGAGGGAAAATTTTCCCATCAATAGTGATCATTTAATATACATTCGGAATCGCAATTAGACTCATCCATTTCTTTTTTTCCGAATCATCTCTACTCTTTTCAGATTCACATCCCAAAAACTCTGAAATGTTCGTATTGGAGCCTCCGGCGCGTATGCCAAGGATACAGCATGCCGTTTCCAAATTTCTGGCGGAGTGAATTGCGTCATGGTGCTCTTTTTATCACAGAAGGTACTCGAACTGAGCCGATTATAAAGTGCAAACGACAAACGAAAGAAACTACGACCATGCACAAAATTCAAGATGTTGTAATGGCAATATTAGCTGTTTCTCCAGAAGGAAACGTTTGGCTTTAATTGACCCCGAATCAGTACTGCTTTCAATTGAAATTTATGCTATCTTTCACTTAAAACAATTTTCTCAAGTTCAGTAGCCTTTATTGCTCTTTCTATTATTAATGGGTGTTTCGTTCATAACTTTTTTTTTTCGTTGAATTTCAACAACATGATTATGCCGTTATTTTCCTTTTTGGGTTACATATGCTATCCATTTAAGTTATTACTGATGCTAGTTGTCCTGAAATAATATAGTTTCTGTTATTTGGCACAATTCATTGGTTTTGATTATGACACGCCAGTCCACAATGTTCAAAGCAGGATGGTTTTGCCTAAACCTTCATACTTTACTCACCCAAAGCCACTGATCTTTGAAAGTGTTCGTATGCAGCTGAGAGTTTAGCTATTTCTGAATAGTTTAAGCACCATGCAAGAGATGCACATGAAAGTTTCGATATGACATGGCCATTTAGTAACATGGTTCAAGTTTTCAGATTAATGTTATGGCTTGTAGGAATTTGCTGTTTTGGGTAAAACTACATCCGGTGCAGCCTATTCTAAATTCAATTTAACAGTTCGCGTTATATCTGCTATCCGTTTTGTCTCTTGCTGCTATGGAATGTCCTCAAGTGAAATGGCTTCTATTATTGTCAGTGTCCTTTGGAATTCTGTAGCTCTATTCCGTCACGTTATCAGAAGGATAGACCTACCTGTGAGCTACACGCTTCATTCGCTCGAAGAATTCTGTACCTCCATTTCCTCAGGTTCTAAGGAGAATAGACCTATCTTTGGGCTACACGCTTCACTCGCTCGATGCCATTCACACGCACATATATTCAAACAAATACCGAACACATGACGAGAAATTGATAGCCATATGCACTCATTTAGTGAGTTCAATCATAATTTCAAAACCTTGTGTCATTACGTCAGAGTAATATTAGGTTATTAAGTACTTGCAGTTCATAATATTTGTATATGGTTTGCTGTTTTAAACCGACTGTCATTCAATATTTAAAAAAGATGTTTCCGTTGCACGGACTGTTTCGATATTAACCATTACTCATTGTTTTAAAAAAGTGATTTCAGCTTTAAATAGCCGAATAATGTTTTGATACATCGGAACTACACTGAATGTTATTAAATTACTAGTAATATAAAGCGGTGGAATGGGCAAATTAGTAACAGTTACCGATTATGCGACTGCACACTGTCCATTCAGCACTGAGTCGTTCAGGCTATATGCCTTGATGCGTATTAAGACAAGGCTATTCAGCCATTAATATACAAAGTGCTTTCCAATAGAAATCATAGTGATATAAGAAATCAGTTCGATCACCTAAGAATACCACATAGATGCGTCGAACTTTAACCTATGCAAACATCACTGTAACTTATCTTACAATTTTCACTCTCAGTATGGATTCGCCACGAGTGAAGAGGGCTTCTAAGCATTTGAAGACGCGAACACCAAATTATTATTCAGCCAACTTTCTATCACTTTCTTCTTCTAGGTCTATCTGACCCGTTCAAGCCATAAAAACAGCAGTTTATCCCACAGTACCATATGCTACCACAATCTAAAAAATTATTAAGAGAAATCTGTGTCAGTGGCCGTACTGGCTTCGGCTATATTGCGGGTGGGTAAAGGTAAATTAAAACGGCTTCGGGATTGTGAAACGAATATCATTTCGATACGTTATTCATAGTCGATAAATAATTGGCAAATGCAAACATGATTGTGAATAGATGTACGCTAAGAGGTTTGTTGAAAATCGATGAGAGTATATGACAGTAGCAGAGACTTGGAATAATGTTTCTCTGCGAGTAACACTCAATAGAATAATAAACTGTTTGATAAGAATTTCATTGGGGCATTGATCTGTCTTTTGAAAACAATTAAGTCACGTATGTCAAATAGATAGCATAATTCGTATTGTAAGTGATTTGATATCTCGGTTTAAATGCCATCATCTATCTCTGTTTGTATATCACGCTCGCTCTCCCTCACTCTCATCCATTATCTCAATATATATATATATATATATATATATATATATATATATATATATATATATATATTAAAGATTGCAAGGCACCTTTACTTACATACAGTCTTGTCTTTTGCCTTCTAAACTGGAAGCTAGAAGGACCAGAGGATCTCGTCGACTCATGCTTATATCTATTCTACATTGTCTCATTATCTTCACTTTTCTTTTCGGATACTATTCTATATCCTACAGACGCACATACATATATACACGTATTATATATATATATATATATATATATATATATATATATATATATATATATATATATATATTTATATATATATATAATGTGTAAGTATGTGTGTATATATATATATATATATATATAATGTATGTATATAAATAAAAAGAAAGAACAGTAAGATATAAAATCCGGTGTTCTTATAGATATTTTATTTTTACAAAATAGTGCTCAATGTAAATTTACAGAGCATTAATATTATAAATTAATTGATTTAAAAATATGGTTATTTTCGCTACAGTTCCAACCATGTTTCAAAAATAGAAGCTAAAAACCCTAATTTTATTTTTTGCAAATAAATTAAAAGCATTAGTTCCATTTCATCTTCAAGCGAATTTTGGAGTAACTTTTTAAAATTTACCGGGTTTTAAATACACAGCTAAAATCACGTTTCCATGGTTACAGAATATTCTACTCAAATTGAAACACGGGGTGTCTAGATTTTCCTTATGACAGTATCATTGTATCAGTTATTAGCTACATTTTGGTAAGGGGTGAGGATGTATTTTACACTGAAACCTGACGTCAGTTGAATGGATGTCGTCTGAATTTAAAAAAAAAAAAAAAAAAATTGTTAATGGTAAAAATTTTCAACGTCATCTTTTAAAATTAAAGATTTTTTTTACAATACTTTTTATTTAACTACGATTTGAAATATTTTCCTTTTTAATTTTTATTTTACTATATTCTTTTTAAGAACAGTTAAATGTATTAGAATCCATTATATTATGTAGGATTATTTTAACATTAAGTTTAAGTATGTATATGAGGTTACATTTTTTTTTTTGTATATGACTATGACAGCAGAAATGGTTACTTAATTTCACTGATTCAGTAAACTTTTCTTTTATATATAAACCTATTATTATAATATTTCACATGTAAGTACTGAGGACATGGGTCATTCAAAAGCTTACATGTTATGGTATTTCATATTAATTTTATTTTACTATAGGTGTTATTTTTGGATTCTTTTTAATGCGTGTAGTATTATTTAAAAGAAATTTAGGTTAGAATTCATTCAATTTAACTACAATTTTAATTACAAATTCAAAATTACAACTTTAAAATTTTAAAATATTTTCATTGTTTAGTTTTAATAGACTATATTACTTTATAACAGAAGGAAAATTACTCATATTAAGTAAGATTATTTTTCCATATCAAAGTATATGTAAATTTTTTTTTTTTTTTTTTTTAAATTTAAATATTATTTAAGTAATATTAATGGCACTTACTACAAAACTAGCTAAGTCATTTCTCAGATTTAGTAAACTTTATTTATTTATTAATTAATTTATTTATTTATTTCAAATATATGTAACCTAATTAATAAAGTTTCATATGTATGTATAAATAACATGTTAGAATTCATTTTATTTTACTACAATTTTAATTTCAATTTTAAAATTATAACTTTAAAATTTTAAAATATTTTCATTGTTAGTTTTAATTTAGACTATATTACTTTATAAAGAAGGATAATTACTCATAGTAAGTAAAAATTTTTTTTTCATATCAAAGTATATGTAAATTACAATTTTAAACTTTTAATTTAGATATTATTTAAGTAATATTAATAGCCCAGACTACAAAACTATCTAAGTCATTTCTCAAATTAGTAAACTTTATGTATTAATTCAAGTTTAAGTATGTATATGAGTTACATTTTTTTTTTTTTTTTTTTTTTATATATATATAAACCTAGTGATATAATGTTTCTCATGTAAGTACAAAAGGACATGGGTCATTCAAAAGCTTACATCTTATGGCATTTCATATTAATTTTATTTTACTATATTTGCTTTTTTGGGATTCTTTTTTAGTGCGTGTAGTATTATTTAAAAAGAAATTTAGGTTAGAATTCATTCAATTTAACTTTAATTTTAGTTTCAATTTTAAAATTACAAACTTTAAACTTTTGAAATATTTTCATTGTTAGTTATATTAGACTATATTACTTTATAACAGAAGGAATATTACTCATAGTAAGTAAAATTATTTTTCAATATCAAGTATATGTAAATTACAATTTTAAACCTTTATATTTTAAAATATTATTTTAGTAATATTAATGGAACTTACTACAAAATTAGCCAAGTCATTTCTCAGATTTAGTAAACTTTATTTATTACTTAATTTATTTATTTATTTTAAATATATGTAACCTAAGTAGTAAAGTTTCATATGTATGTACCAAGAACAGGTTAGAATTCATTTTATTTAACTACAATTTTAATTACAATTTTAAAATTACCACATTAAAATTTTAAAATATTTTCATTGTTAGTTTTAATTGACTATATTACTTTATAACAGAAGGATAATTACTCATAGTAAGTATAATTATTTTCCATAACAAAGTATATGTAAATTACAATTTTAAACTATTATATTTAAATATTTAAGTAATATAAATGGCACAGACTACAAAACTATCTAAGTCATTTCTCAGATTTAGTAAACTTTATGTATTAATTAATTAAATTATTTATTTTAAATATATGTAACCCGAGTAATAGAGTTTCATATGTATGTACAAAGAACAATGGGTCATACATTACCTTACATCATCTAGCTTTAGTTATAATTTCATTTTTTCAGGAGGTGTTTTATCGGATTCATTCAAGTGTTTGTAGTACATTTATTATAGAGGTGTTTCGGTTAGGATACATTTTATTTAACTACAATTTTTTAAACGGTGTTTATGTTTTAATACGTTTTAACCACAATTTTAAATTTTAAATAACAGTTTAAAACATTTTTCCTGCCATTCAATAGACTTTTTTTTTTTCTTTTTTTTTATATATATATTATTTAAGGAAAATTTTTGACAATGACGGCATATAATAGCTATTTCATTTCTCTGATTCAGTAAATTTTTATTTTTTATAAACTTAGTAATATATAGTTTCTCTTGTATACATAGAGGACACGGGTCGTTTAATGATCTACAAATTCTAGCTCTTCTTATTAACTTCCATTTTACTGTAGGTGTTTTATTTGATTTTTTAGATGCCAGAAATATTTTGAGAGATGTTTGATTTTTATATTTATTTATTCTAAATGAAGTTTGATGTTGGTTGAATCTTTTTTGAATTCATGGCTAGTGCAACCTATATATATTTTTATGTTATCAGGACTTTCAATCGAAGAGATATTTCATTGGTATACTAATGATTCAGTGCAACATTTATTTTGTAGTGGGCAATTTTGAGGGTTTCGACAATTACATAGTTTTTGTTTATTTACATCAGTTTTTATCTTAATTTTTTCTATTGTCTAAATTTTTTGGTTTTTGGTATAAGTGTTTATTTAAGATATTAGCATTATGGTTCTTAATGATTTTTTTCTAAGTTCTTTGTACAGCTATAACTTAATTTTAGTGTGTTTTTTTTGAAAATAGTACTTAGTTTATTTTCACAAGGGAAATCTTGACTATTAATATGAGGAATTTATGTCTAATCTGTTCTTTACCATTTGGTTATATGGGGAGTATACCAAATAATTTTTCTACATCTGTTTTTCTATGTTTTCCATTTTCATTTTTATATACGCTAGTTTTGGGTTTTTTAGCCACTATCTTTTAGAGCCTTATTATAGCCATTGATATGCTCATCAAAAATCTTGTTATTAGCTGAATTTGTACTAATTCGTTTACTTATAGATAACGGTATATGTTTAATTATAGATGGGGGTGATTTGATTTAGGATGTATATATAAAGGATTGGTGTTGGTTTTTTTTAAAGGTGTGTATGTATTTTTATTTAGATCTAAAGTTATATCTAGGAAGTCTACTTTTTTTTTTAATTTAGTACTAACTGTAATTTTTAAGCCCATGCTTTTTAAATTCTTTATATAATAACTTTCTAATTCTATCTATTTTGAAGTTCGTTGAGTTTCTAATGACCATTAGCCCATCGTCCCTGTACAAACCAATATCATTTGTATTAATTTCATAGTGTGCTGTAAGATTGTATAATATAAAGAGGCCAATGAGATCAGAAGACTCAGCTGAGTCTAGTGATCCCATTAATGATGTCAAATTTGTCGTAGAATTCTTAACCCATTCCTCACCTTTATGTATAAGTACTGATTTTTTTGCTAACAGAATAATGTTCCTTTCTTCTTCTGTAATATCCGTAAAGTGGGTGGCGAAGTCCAACGCATTGAAAAATAGTTCTTTAAAATTGAAATTAAAATTGTAGTAAAATAAAATGAATTCTAACATGTTATTTATACATACATATGAAACTTTATTAATTAGGTTACATATATTTGAAATAAATAAATTAATTAATTAATAAATAAATAAAGTTTACTAAATCTGAGTAATGACTTAGCTAGTTTTTGTAGTAAGTGCCATTAATATTACTTAAATAATATTTAAATTTAAAAAAAAAAAAAAAAAAATTTACATATACTTTGATATGGAAAAATAATCTTACTTAATATGAGTAATTTTCCTTCTGTTATAAAAGTAATATAGTCTATTAAAACTAAACAATGAAAATATTTTAAAATTTTAAAGTTGTAATTTTGAATTTGTAATTAAAATTGTAGTTAAATTGAATGAATTCTAACCTAAATTTCTTTTTAAATAATACTACGCATTAAAAAAGAATCCAAAAAATAACACCTATAGTAAAATAAAATTAATATGAAATACCATAACATGTAAGCTTTTGAATGACCCATGTCCTCAGTACTTACATGTGAAATATTATAATAATAGGTTTATATATAAAAGAAAAGTTTACTGAATCAGTGAAATTAAGTAACCATTTCTGCTGTCATAGTCATATAAAAAAAAAAAATGTAACCTCATATACATACTTAAACTTAATGTTAAAATAATCCTACATAATATAATGGATTCTAATACATTTAACTGTTCTTAAAAAGAATATAGTAAAATAAAAATTAAAAGGAAAATATTTCAAATCGTAGTTAAATAAAAAGTATTGTAAAAAAATCTTTAATTTTAAAGATGACGTTGAAAATTTTTACCGTTAACAATTTTTTTTTTTTTTTTAAATTCAGACGACATCCATTCAACCGACGTCAGGTTTCAGTGTAAAATACATCCTCACCCCTTACCAAAATGTAGCTAATAACTGATACAATGATACTGTCATAAGGAAAATCTAGACACCCCGTGTTCAATTTGAGTAGAATATTCTGTAACCATGGAAACGTGATTTTAGCTGTGTATTTAAACCCGGTAAATTTTAAAAGTTACTCCAAAATTCGCTTGAAGATGAAATGGAACTAATGCTTTTAATTTATTTGCAAAATAAAATTAGGGGTTTTAGCTTCTATTTTGAAACATGGTTGGAACTGTGTAGCGAAAATAACCATATTTTAAATCAATTAATTTATAATATATATATATAATGTGTATGTATGTCTGTATATATATATATAATTATGTATATATATAATGTGTATGTATATATATATATGTATGTATATAATGTGTATGTATGTGCGTGTGTAAATATATATATATAATTATATATATATAATGTGTATGTATGTGTGTATATATATATATATATATAATGTATATGTATGTGTGTGTATATATATATACATACATAATTATGCATATATACAATGTGTATGTATGTGTATATATATATATATATATATATATATATATATATATATACACCTAGTGAGCCAGACAAACCTACCTAGGTTGCACCTAAACGGATCGTCTGGAAAGGTAAGGCTTGTCTGGCTCACTAGGTGTATTTAGGTCTGCTCTACGGTTGTATTGACCTCTTTTGTTAGTTAGTTGTTTACTCGTATCGGGTTTTTTTCTTTGGGCTTCAAACCTGCATCTGTGCGATTTTTTTCGACAGACTTTCATGTTTGAAGCTCTTTCTTCTTTTAAAACCTTTTTTCCCTCGAGATTGATTTGATTATTGGCAAATCAAAAATTCGAGGGTTTTTCGAAACGAGTATAGTTATCTACATTTGTATGTATATATATATATATATATATATATATATATATATATATATATATATATATATGTGACGTCGTCCCCTGGTCGCAGCGCCAACTGTGACGTTCTATTCTGGTCTACCACGGCACCAATTGTGACGTCCTGAACAGCACCAATTGTGACGTCCTCGCCGCGGTGCCAGCTGTTCGCTCCTCGCTGATCTGTCTTTTGAAAACAATTAAAGGCACGTATGTCAAATAGATAGCATAATTCGTTTGGTAAGTGATTTGAAATCTCGGTTTAAATGCCATCATCTATCTCTGTTTGTATATCACCCTCGCTCTCCCTCACTCTCATCCATTCTCAAATATATATATATATATATATATATATATATATATATATATATATATATATATATAACCTTTTGGTGATTCGGGTGGGAATCTGGTTAGATTTGATATCAGCCTCGTCGTTCCCAACTCGCTTCCAACGCCTGGATACCAAGGTAACTGCATTGATCTCCAGTCTGCCTACCCACGTTGTGAATTGATCTTAGGCAGACGAGATCAAACAGTGGTTGGGGCCGTAATGCAACCGGGTTCAACTGGGGTGATACCACACAAATATGCATAAAAGAAAATAAAATGAAAACTCAAAAAGTTCAAAGTATCAAAGAAAAAGGTAACAAACTTTATGTCTAGTAGTTCGATACATAGGACTGCATCTACCTCCCGACCCGTTCTATGGATTGTGACACGTCGTTTTCCGTAAGACAAGTTTTAACGCTTCAAGTTGTTTGCTCTCTAAGAAATTGGTGTTTCGGTGTGTTTTCGGACGAAAGTCGAAAAAAACTTATTTCGGTGGTCTGGATCTAAGTCGCTCTTCAAAATAATTGTTCTTGGATTGAAGAGGAGTCCGGAATTTGCGTGAATCTTGGTCAGCTATCTACGAGGCGGCTTCAACTGGAGACTCAACTCAAACTTTTCTGGAACTGAACTCACTGGAACTTATTTCCTCTCGTTGTGGCTTCGCTTATATGGACGCCGACCAAAACCGGGGTGGGTCTGTCGGCGTCGGGGTTTCCTCGATAATTCTAAATACATATCCACCTCTCTGGTTAGGAATTTCCACTTTTTTCCATTTTTGGGAATCTTTCCTCACTCCCACCTTCTCACCATACTTCAGAGGGCGTGAACTGCCCTCCCCACTTCTTCGTAGCAGCTTCTCATACCTACACTCTGGATGGGCGGCGACAGCCTCCTTCGTGCGTCACGTGATCACCACTTGACCAATGATGTCTTAGTCGGACGTGGACGAATCCGCGGCTTTGTTTCAGGAAAAAAATAATATCTTGCTTAACTAAAAAAAATTATCCCTTCTTTTCCTTCTCTTCCTCTTAATCGCCATTATCATTTCTCTAGCCGCAAACGGGACAATATGAACAATGGCGGTCATAACTCTTGTTCTACACATGGTTTTCGTCAGGTATTTTATCGCTAATTATCCGAATGGGTGGTCTTTTAACAACGTCGCCCCGAAAAGACATTTCTAAATTCCCATTCATTTCCCTTCGGTAAATATTTCTGATAACATAATTTTATTATCGCAGGCCAAGGATGTTCCGTCGAAGGAAATCGGTCAGCGGACACTCGTGGGTGGCTTTTAATTTTTTCATATCTGTCCAAAGTCTTTTTAGTTGCCTGTTTTTCGTCACTTATCGAAATAACATTTTCATTTGAATTTTTCTTTGGCCAGTCGGTCTGTAGTTGATAATAAGATGCTTTCCCGTACCAATAGTTTGTTTTCATATCCTTAGATAACACAGCCGTCGCCAAAACATATCTGATTCTTTCTTTCTTTCCCTTTCTTTTACTCAGAATTTCCCTGTCATTGTAATGACACCCTTTCGCCATTTGTTACTTATCAAAATATCCCTTATCCATTGTCTCTTAGCCGTGTGTGTGTTCTGCCTATCATCTACGATTCGGTCCTTAGCCTCTCCTTTTCTTCTTTTCTTTCTTTTCCTTTTCTGCCTCGTTAAATGATGCATATATATATATATATATATATATATATATATATATATATATATATATATATATATATGCAGTTTTATAGATATATTATGTATATAATGTATATATATATATGCGCTCTACTTACTGGGAAGTAATAGAGCTAACATATTTATTTGCGTTGATGTGAGTTTTTGACTGTGGGTTGCCGGCCCATTGCGATCTGGCTTTTCAAGACCTGTATATATATATATATATATATATATATATATATATATTTATATATACACATAGACACACACACAAACACACACATATATGTGTGTGTGTATGTGTTTGTGTGTGTCTTCTTATCACAATATTAATCTATATCTAATCTAGTTGCATATTTCTGTTCATCAGTTCATATTTCAAACTTTCAATCAGTTATCTTTCTCATCTTTGTTTATATCTGTTCTTTTACAGATACGCTCGATCTAAAAATAATTTACATTTCACATTTACATTACATACATATTACATATACATATATATTATATTTAATTATTTACATACACACGCATACACACACACACACACACACACACATATATATATATATTGGAACGATTTTAAAAGTTAATTAATTTTTCCCCGTCTAAGGATTTTTTTCTTTTCCTTTCAGATTAAGTCTTTGTTAATCTTTCCATGGTTAAAATTCCCAATCAAACAACCCGTTAAAGTTATCGAAGCCTAAACGAAAATGGACGTTCAAACAGAAATGCATTTCGCTCACTTCGCGATTTTTGGGTCAGCATAATCGACCATCCGAGAGTACAATTGGAAACGATGCAACGTTGTTGTGTTCAAATCCTGCGCGCGATGTCGAATGGAGGTGTCTGGTGTCTCGTGCACTGAAGAAATGTTTACAGCTGAACGTTGTAAACCAGTATGCAATGGTGTTTTCGCATTTGCCTTCGACCAGTTTGTTTGAATTTACGAACATTCTTTTTTCAATTTGCACCCTTGCAACTTTAACAGGACGTTTGATGATAAATCTTTCCATGATTGAAATTACCAAAGATTTAAGTTGTTAAATCTGAAAGAAAATGAACATTAGAAATCTTCACATTTAAAATCTGTCCAAGTTATTGGAACACCCTTTATATATATATATATATATATATATATATATATATATATATATATATATGTGTGTTTTCTGTGTGTGTGTGTGTGTGTGTAATAAAAACTTAAACACTAATATTAATGGAATATTAGTGTTTAAGCCTTTTTTATTATATCCTTACTCTGTCCTGGAATCTATCCTCTTGGAAATTTTTATTCAAAAAATATATATGTATGTGTATGCACCTATATATATATATTTATATATTTTGCATATGTATGTGTATATTTACCACTAACATTATATATATATATATATATATATATATATGTGTGTGTGTGTGTGTGTGTGTGTGTGTGTGTGTGTGTGCGTGTGTTTCTGTGGGTCCTATCCGTATTAATCTATCTCTACTTGTATGTTTATGTTCATCTGTTCATATCTCTATCTATCTATCTATCTAGTTACTCAGTATTTTTCCCATCTATCTAGTTACTCAGTATTTTCCCATCTATCTAGTTACTCAGTATTTTCCCATCTATCTAGTTACTCAGTATTTTCCTATCTATTTATCTACTTATCTGCCCATGAATGATTATCGATGGGAATTTAACCGCGCTTTAGCATGTTCTGATACTTTAGTCATCATAACGAAGCTTTTATGTTATTTTGACCTAAGAAATTGCATTGCCAACGGTACACATCAGGAAGGAACACCTGTGTCGCACGTTTAAATTAAACTTGCAGTAAATGTCACAGCATTGCAAAAGAAATTGACTTCAGAATCTGTTTTTCAGTATTTTGCTGCTATGTATCTTTTCAGGTCAGTGAAAACGTTAATTCCTCCACGAGTATAAGCGCAGTAAAGTTGACGGCTGTCCAAATTCTTACTGCACATTTCACAGTTAATTACTCGTGAGACAAAAGCAAAATTCCTATGGCAACGTTATATATTGTAAAAATATGTGGGCATCTCTAGAAATATTCTGAAACTTGTAAATTTGGTTTGCAATGTATTTCACCAGCCGCTAAAATATGCTCTCTCACATATATTTGAAAATGAAGAACACACGTCTTTGCGTATCTGGCTTGCGTAAGCGAAACGTATCATTGGGCAAAGAAAATCAAAAAGTCTTTTATGGTTATCGAATAGAAAGCTTTGCTTATCGTTACCTTAACCCGATTTTTTCTCGGTGCCACTGGCATCTATTATGATATATGCATCGAATCTAAGTTTGATCGGATGAAGATTCGGTGGGGGGGGGCATGGTTAAAAAAATTGTCAGTGATTTCGAAGATGTTGTTATAATTTCCAACAACAGTCTTACATTTTCTTTTTCACAATTGAAATAAAATTCTCTTCTGAATTATTTCTCATCTACCTCTCTTTTAAAATCTCACAGCCACATCAGTTTGAAGTACCGGTTCAAGTACTATCACCGAAGTTGAGGAACCTGGAACTTGGTCAGTACCTTGATGGGTGACCGCTTCGGAATGTCAGGTGCTCTATGCGACGGTGTACTGGTGGTGTAATGGATAATCGATCGGAATATAATTACTTACGCGCGAATACCCTGAGGAAGGGCACGGATCCACTTCTTCTATCCCACTTAACTATGGGTTAAATATTAATACTTGTTCAACTAACTCATTGTTATTTAAAAAAAATGATTCTTACCATGAAAAATGTACTCTTGATATAATTAACCTGCAAATGTTTGATAAACTGTAAAAAACTAATCAATCTCTTTTAAAGACTTTAATGAAAAAAGGATCATCTGCAGCTTATGAGAACAATGAGATGTAAAGTTTAGATGTGTTCAGGAGGTATCGGTGTCTAAGAATGTCTTGGTAGTAATTTCTACCAATCAAAGTCTACCAGTCACTTTCGGATTTTCAAACAGGCATGTGCTCTTGCACTGCCATGTTTAAACATGAAACATTGCAGAATGCACCGTTCCAGAGGATTTTCAACGAAGCCTTCCTTTACCCTGTTCATTTGGGAACAGTGCTTGTCTAAATTCAAACCGTGGTTTTCAAGGAGATTTTTGTAATAATAATAATAATAATAATAATAATAATAATAATAATAATAAACTATTTATATATCACCATATAGTATCGCTTTCTTTGAATATACGTAGTTTTTGGTTTGGTCACCAACGGCTCATTCATTATACCCACGACGATTCTCGCTCCATATTTTAATAAACTAACCATTGCTCATTTAGAAATCTGTCGTCCCTTTGCAGTTGGTCAGAGAGTCGAAGATGGAAACGCTGTCTTTTTTGCTGTTAAATTGTGGGGGACGCAAACGAAGTAAGCGATTCTCGTCGCCAAGTGTTTTCAAGTGCCATACAAGGTACCCTTGGGACCTGCACAGGATCTCGGCGATGTATCTTGTGACCTGGATTATTTTAATTGTCTTTCTCATTTAGTTATAGTCATTGACTGCTGTTCTGCCAAAACGTATTCTGTCTTTCAATTCGAAAGCAACTAGGGAAGAACATAGACAGATATGGCAATATTCCAATAAACGGCACACACTAACAGTCACGCAAACATACGCACGCAGACACACACATGCACACACACGCACACAAACACGCACACAAACACGCACAAAAAAACAACATATCTTGGTTTTGGTTTCCTTTAATACGTTCATTTTTCATTGTACAGTGACTATCTTGTAGGAGTAGATAGGTTTGCCTCACGCCTTGTTTACACGCCTTCCTAGAGTTTTTAACCTCAGTAGAGATTTGTCTCTTGTTTGCTGATAAGGATTGGGTTTCCGGTTCCTTTTAACGACTACTTCAAATCTATAATTCTAATGTTGGTCACCTCGAGGCGGTCTAATGGTTAGCAAGTTTGTCTTTCTAGAACAATTACGACTGAGTAATGAGTTTGATCCTCACTTGGTGCCCCATACTTTCGGCCTTGTGACACATCTAAGCTACGCTTGGAAAATCTCTATACTTCTAACGTCTCCGCTGCCCTTTGAAAATTTTATTTTCTCTTCAATATGAGTTGACAAGTTCGCCTATAATCCGGTTCACACCCCTCTCCAGTCTTTTGAATAAATATAGAGGTTTATCAACTGCTCTCTGTTTAGGATTGGGTGTCCTGTTCTTTTTAAAGTATTTTATTTTGTTTAACTTCCAGTATCACTTCTAAGTGAATGTATCGCCTAGCTTGAGGCGAAATGATTAAACAAAAGTATAGACGGGAAACATCAAGTAATTTACATACAACTCTTCTGTATGTGGATGATAGAACAAGGGCCGGTAGGAACAGTGAAAAGACAAATATTAGTAAGAGCTACAAAAATAGAAATTTGCGGAGATTTATTATCGATCATGTTCTAAAATCTCACGTCATATAGAAGAAATTTGGCTCAAGTTCTTTTTTCTTTAACTATAAGCGGAACACATTTTTTTCTACTGAAATTTCTCTAGGTGTGGTATAATATGCATTATATTTGAGTAAATTTACTAGACATAAATATATGCGTAAGCTTCAAGTACACTTCTAAGATTTCGCTAACATCAATAGAAGACTGGCTTTTTCATTACGCGCACGCACACAATCAGGCTTTTACGTTCAAATCCATACACATGGTGTAGGGTGGTTCATTTGAAATTCTATTAGTCATTCAGTGAACTTTATATCAACAGATGTGAGGGGAAATTTTAAGTGCATTTTCAAATACATCAAGTCGATATATGATTACGAGAGCATGCAACATCTGATGCAATTTAAATCATAAATAGGAATAGAATATTATATGAATTTAGATATATATGTATATTTATATTATATTTATATGACATATATATTTTTTATCTCGGTCAAACGTTAGATATATGTTATGCATGTGCAGTTTAATAGCAATACATTATAAAACATGACAGCACTCCCGCTTCCACGTTGGTTAAATTATATATGCTTCCCTGGGAGTAATGACTTCAGTCCCTAGGTCGGTAATGTGGAAGTCATATGCTAGGGATCAGCCGGAAGAAACGGGCACATACCCCAACGGTAAATAATATAAGGAATATGATTTTCTTTTTATGTGCCACGTCCTTTCAGAACGTAGGCGATCATGGCTCCCCCACCTCACTCTATTCCTTGCAGCTCTTAACAAGACCCTTCCCTCTGCTTGCTCCCCCTGATCACGTTCTGTCATCCACCGACTCAAGCTCGCCAGGTATGTCAAGCGCTGGTTTCCATTGTCTCTCTTTCCCTCTATTTGACCCGTGAGTGTCAGATTATCCAGGCCCTCCGTCCTCATTATGAGTCCCAGAAACTTCAGCCTCCTCTTCCTGATATTAAGTATAAGACTCCCCCCTTGTTTGCAGCCTCTCTAAGACCTCATCGTTGCTCACACGCTCGGTTCTTGATAACTTTAGCATCCTTCTGTAGAACCATATTTCCGTCGCCTTTAGTCTCTTCTTCATCTTGGAGGAAATCTACCAACATTCGCTGAGGTAAAGAATGACAGATTTCACGTAACGGCTCAGTATTCTTTTCTTTGTTACCAAAGAAACCCTCATGCCTTTCAATACTCTGCCCAACTTTTGGAATGTGTCCTTGGCCATCCCAATACGTCTACGGATCTCAGTGTCGCACTTAGTATCCTCTGTCAAGATGCTTCCCAGATATTTAATCATTCATCGATGATGTATTTCATAAGACCATAGTGTTCATAATATATTGTATTCATAATAGCAATTAAAAGTATTTTTCTAATTAAATAGTATCTTAGTTTTATTACATTTTCTTGTAAAATGCATAGCAGGTCTTCTTTAAAATATTGATGATTTAAATTGTTTGAATATTTGTCGTTATATTTTAAGGGTGTTCCAATAACTTAGACCGATTTTAAATGTGAATTAAATTTAAGCGTCTAATGATTTTTTATCTTTCTCTGTCAGATTTGGCGGACATTTGGGTGATATTATTTTTCACACATAATTGCCATGACTTAAATAACATGGTGCAATAGAGAAATAAATAAATTTTCACCAATAACACTGATTTATTTACTGCTGACTTTTGATCCGTCTTAATGAAACACCCTTATATATAATTCGTCTTAATGAAACACCCTTTATAAATATAAAGGCCTACGAAAAAGAATTTCTCGAAATTTCATAAAATTACATAAATAGGGCGGGTAACAGAAATAAAAAAAATTGTTTGCCCAAAATGTGCTAAAAGAGAAACATTTAAAAAATAATTCCATTGATTTGTGAATAATTTGGGAAAGTTTCCTTAACAATCTGACAATAATATGATTTTTGCAAGAATTTCTAAGTCAATGTGTATTTAATCGCAAAAAGACGCTCACATTTTACATATAATTTTTGGTCTTATATTGACGTCAGAGAAACACGATATTTAACCAGAATTTCGAAGTTTCAAAATAGAATTAAAACAATGATTTTTACATTACTCCAAATTTTGACCTTTCTCTGAATAATAACTCAAAAGTTATAGCGATAAATCTTTGTTTCTGTTAAGTTTTGTGTATTTTCTTTGTCATGAAATTCATTTTTGCAGCGAAGTTGAAGATAGATATACAGTGTGGTGACATAATTCAACAGAGAAAGCAATGATTTTCAATTTCCTGGGTTAATCGATTATCTGATCATACTGTTTCCCTCTTTATCTGTGTTTCTGTGTCTCTTTATATATAATAAGTTTGATAGACATGACAAAGTAAAACATGCAGCTGTTTTCGAAAATGGCATTCAATAAGTTTTTTTTAAAGCAGGAAATGGCTTGTAAATTTCAACCTCTCCAAAACGAAACTGCTATATTTTAATTCTCCTAGGGAACCATTTCCGTTTTCTATCAGTATGGCTGAAGCTGACCTCAGTTAGAGCAATTCGCCGCGCTTTCTTGATCACAAGTTATCTCCACTGACAAACAGTGGGGAGATTTTATTGAATCACTTGCTAGGTTTGATGCTAGGAAGTTTGTTTCACTGAGTCTTGCCAGTCAATGTTTCTCGTTAGAAACCACGATTCACATTTATAGATCCACCTTTTGTCCGTGCATTGAAAATTACTTTCTATCTGGTTTGGAATATTTCTCCCGTTTTATATCTGGGGATTATCATTCAAATCCAAAGAACGGTCTGTAATATTATCGGCATCTTGACTTTAATCACTTTCACACTACTTTGACATGGCTTCCCTCCGACTTTTCTTTAAATAATTTCATGGCGTTTATTCTAATAAGCTCTCCTACTAGCTATGATGAATGATTAATTTTATATTATTTCAGTCCCGCGTTAATTTCGTCCAGTTAACTGATGTTTCTGACACATTTAGTGATTGAGGTGGGGGGTATTACTAACATTATTTTGTTTAGTTTCTGTATATAGTTTTGTTTTCATATTGTGTATACTCATTAGGGCTACTTTTAAATTGTTGTTTTATTCCCCTCCCCTCACAGACAATGAATTGTACATATAGAGACTAGTTAGAATTTTCATAGAGACAAAAATTTCAGGTGTAACTACAAATTTGTCTAAATCGTGTAACAGCTAAGTTGTGCAAATATTAGATTAAGCTTTGAACCGTTTATCTTAGAAATGATTAAATATATATTAGTGGAATGCTCCAAGGTTTTTATAACACTACTGGACTCTACTTTGTAAACTAAGAATGTATTTAGCTCTAAGTTGAAACGATGATCCCTCTTCCTTTTGTGACCTGATCCAGTTTGCGTCTGTACTGTTCCGTCTTTTTTAAATTTATTCACCGTCATCTTGATCGTTCTTGAATGTACTTTGAAGATGGAAGCCAGAATATGAATGAACGTCTAAATGTTCTTTTCCCTCTCACTATTTCTCATTTGGGAAAACAAGGAGGTTGACACAAACGATTTTAACTTGTTCCATTCATAGCTGAATAATTCAAATATTCTTTCAGTGAAAACTGCGATAAATATTGTCAATATGGCTAAAAGTCTTATCTGAAAACCTCTTAAAAAGAAACTTAATTAGTTTATTGGTTTTTTAGATATTAATTATTTTGTGGTTTGGACAATTATTCTATAACACAATTATTCTGTAACACAATTTAGAAAATTTTGCTGTTACCTTCGGTCTCTCTCTCTCTCTCTCTCTCTCTCTCTCTATATATATATATATATATATATATATATATATATATATATATATATATACGTATATATATATATTAAGAAATGGACAAAGTCCGACAATTTATTTATTAAGGGCATTTTATGTTTAACGTTTTTTTTATAGATACAAGTATTTAAGTAAATGCTCGTTTATAATAAACAGTATTAAATAACATTTACCGGCCTGAATGTCGAGAAATTTTCATAGAAAATATTCGTCCTTTGACAGGATTCGAACCTGCATCCTATACGGAACCGTCATTTTACGCTGACGTTCGGTAGGCAAGGTCGAATTTACTACCGAACGCTCCTTTGTGGCCGAGAGGTTAGGCACGTCAGCGTAAATGACGGTTCCGTATAGGATGCAGGTTCGAATCCTGTCAAAGGACGAATATTTTCTATGAAAATTTCTCGGACATTCAGGCCGGTAAATGTTATTTAATACTGTTTATTATAAACAGAGCATTTACTTGAATACTTGTATCTATACAAAAGAACGTTAAACATAAAAATGCTTTTAATAAATATATATATATATATATATATATATATATGTGTGTGTGTGTGTGTGTGTGTGTGTGTGTGTGTGTGTGTGCGAGGTTAGTCTGAAAAGTTTCTGATGCACTTTCGCATCCTTCTGTGCCAAGCTTTTACGCAATGCTGGAAAGAGTCTTCTTGGATATCCCTCAGCTCCGTCGTTACGGCCCACTTGGTGGCCTCCACACCTTCAAAACAGTTTCCCGTGTGGAGGAAGAACATATGAATAGGGGGGGGATTATCCAGTAACAGCGATGTCCTTCTCAGCCAGGAAATACCAGAGTCTCAGAGCGTTGTGAGCAGGTGCATTTTCGTAGTGAATCAGCCACGATTTGTCCTGCCACAACTCTCGCATGTGAAAAAAATGCAATGGTTGCAGAAAACTAAGATCGCAGTTATATACTCCCAATGTATCATTTTAAATGATAACACAATCCACTCCCCACTCTTTCGCCCATAGCTCACACATGCAAACACCGTTCAATTACTTTTAAGCCAGACCTCGTATACACGTATAAATGCATATAAAATTGAACACTGAGGCCAACGCCGTTTTATTTTTAAACGCAATATTCACGTCATGAAAAAGATCGTCGCTACCCGTTTTAGCCTCCATATCGATGTTTATATTTACACACACTTTATCACTGATATTGATCATTTTGCTCATATATATAGCATACCTTACAAATAAATTTTCTTCACACACATATAGAGACGCAAACACACACAAACACACACAGACACACACACTCACACACACACAAACACACACAGACACACACACAGACACACACACACACACACACACACACATATATATATATATATATATATATATATATATATACACATATATATAATAGTTTTACAAAGTAAGATTTTTTCCAAGTAAATTTATCATTTTTATGCAAGCCATTATTTATTAATATATAAAAAATTCATGTGTTACTAAAGCGCTATATAGAACTATTTTTGATCGAAAATATTCACTTTTAGTACGGACTGTTAACCTAGAGAACTTAAAATGTGTGAGTGAGTGAGTGAGTGAGTGAGTGAGTGAGTGAGTCAGCGCGTGAGTGAGTAAGTGAGTGAGTAAGTGAGTGTGAATGGGAGAAAATTTACTACGTAATTTTATACATTTTACAAAGCCACTCTCTCAGGCTATTAGATGCACATTTTAAGGACTTTAACCATAAACTTTGATATAAAAATTGCAAATGAAACGATAATGAAATTTACTGCGGAAAATATGTAAAGAAATTGCATTAATTCGGGTCACATCTTACGATTCAGTTCGTAGAATATATAAAGATAAATATCGGTCGATTTTAACGAAATGTCATGAGACAAAAATTGAGCTTTTTTTTTTTCATTTGTAGGTATCTAAATATACCTCTAAGTTAATATTACGAATATAAAAAATCTTAGATGACATTTTGTCGAGGGAGGATATCTAACTAAAAAACGTCCTTGTCAATTAAAGTAAACTAAGAAACTTTCTTGTAAATTAACACCCCGTCCCCGCCTACAGAAGCTAAAACAAATGTGCTCATACAACGTAATTTCTTAAAATGAAATGAAATTTCTAAGCTTTTCTTATTTCATATATTGCTTTCGATTAAACCTTCCAGCTGACGACTAAAAAAACATTTCAATATATATATATATATATATATATATATATATATATATATATATATATATATGTTTAAGACCACATTCACACACTTTAAAATAAAAAGGAAAAGAAAGGGGAAAAGAAAAAAATATATATACATGTATTGTCAAATGACCGGATATATTGTAGCGTCTTGTCGAAGGTAATTTCAATGAAGAAATGAATTGAATAAACATATATATTTTTCTTTTCTCAATAATTTTGTAGTTTTTAAACTTAATAGTGATTAAATTTGGATTTTAAAATTGCCAGTTTTATTTTTAATATTAAATTTTATCATATAATTTTATAATTATTGGTTAGTATAAATTATTTTCAATATTACACGTATTTTAAAGATCTGAATAGCTATTATAACATGATTTCGTTGTCAAGCTTTTGAATCTTTATATACTTGGTTTTTTGATTGGTTATTCTAGCTTTTGTAACAATGTTTCCCCCTAGTGTAGGATCGTTAATTAATCTGAAACTTTTAAAACCATTTATTTTATTTTCAACATCATCACTTGATAAGACACAGAGTTTGTTGAAACAAAATGGCTATATTTGTAGTGATTTTATAACATACTTATGTTATAATTTTTTTTATAAAAAATAATTAAATCTGCTCTACTTTGTATTGAGCACTCTTTTAAGAATAGTAATTGTTGGTTATTGAATTCATTCCGTATATACCAATTATATAATTGTATATATATATATACCAATTATATAATTGTATATATATATATATATATATATATATATATATATATATATATCGTAATATATTAAATATTAGATATATTAAGATATTGTATGACGATATTTTCTTTTGACATCCTTAGTGAAATCAATTTACAACGAATTTACAACAAATATACATAATAATCTAGACCTCTTAATACCATTTATAAAATTTAATAAAATAAATTTCATTCGTGAGCTGAAGTAAACTAGTAATCCAAAGTAAACTAGAATTGAAGAATATATTTACATACAACAGCTAAATAACAATCACTATACTAACACTATTTACATTATTCGGACAATTTTCCTCATCTTTGTCGCCATATTTATCACAAGGTTTCGGCCTTTGTACGCTCTGGCCTTCTTCAGGTGGTTGGAATGTCGAACTGGACCTTATATTTTGCTAACTGGGCTAGATTGTTCTAGTTCCACATGCCATGTCTAATGGATGTCAGTTATCAGTTATCTCCTGTTAATTTCCCTCTCCACTGCCTTAGCCTAGGTACTGAACTTACACTGTCACTGGATGTAAACCACACATGTATCCACTGTGCCATATGTCCGTAATGTAAATGGTGTACATAATACCTCATCTCAGAAATATAGTCAGAAACTATACTAACATATATCATCATCAACCCCAAAATCGCATCTAGACATAGGGGTACTGGCCAGCCTCCTCTATATCACATTTGCAAGTCTGCGTCTTGATGGTTCCCAGTCTACACAGTGATGTTGTAGATACAATATTCATATATATATTTTTTCTTTCAGGTAAGGAAAGGATTTAGAGGGAAGGTTTGTTGCTCTGATGACATTTCCAAACTGCGACAGTGTCGGGCATTTCTATGATGTTTCTAATGCATGGATTATTCTCTGTAATTCGGCTGTCAATAGCCAAGGTTCGCTGGGGTGTAAAAAGTGTTTCAAAGATAATCAACGCAACAGCCATACTTTTGATTTAAGCCAGATGTTCTTCTCTCTGCAGATGGTTCTTAGTTTAGCAAAATCTCTAATCGTTTCTGCAGTTCTTGATATTATTAAATATATATTCATATTTTACACAATATCCTGGAAAATAATGGCGTTGTATCACAAAATCTCACAACGCCCAATAATTTATTGTAAATATTTCTAATAAAAATAAACAAAATTGGTTTATTCATCATATATGAATATATGGTTAAAATTATACCAGAATCGATTGGCTGATAACAATTTTATTGTCAATTACTTTACTTGCATAATAATATAAGACCTCTAGAATTGCATACGGATGTTAAAGACACGTCATCAAAACTTATGCAATTTATTCCTTTATAGCCAAATTAATGTTTGTAATTTAGCTTGTTTTATGTTGTATCTCTGACAGTGTATTTGTTTGCACCAATCTCATTGGGAATACGCATGCGCATATGGATTTCACACCAACAATCGGCAAAGGAAAATATATTTAAATACAAAAGGCGCATTTATTATATATTTTTCCTGTAAATTTGTACAGGAATATACGTAATGTTTTTTCCTTCTTATTTCCCGTTTGTTTTCGCTATGCCAGATACAGAAAATATTTATTTAGTAAATTATTTTTTTTTTATCTTTAGCTATTGAATTTATTTTATATTTTAATTTTTATTCCCGATTTCTTCCGGCTTTTTTCCCCAAACATCTGTTGCCTAAAAGGATTAGTCAGCAGTTCGCTGTTTAATTAAATATATTCCTCTTTTCTTTACTTTTAGTTCATTTTAAATTTAAGTTTGTTAGCCATATCAAAACATTTGAATTCCACTTTTCGTAATGCGTTTTATAGGGTCTAGCCAAATGAAATCGTGTTGAGTAATCTGCCACTACAATCGTCTTTTACTTCCTAATATAGATAATAGTTAGCGCGTTCGCACAAATGGTTCAAAGTAAGATTTCTGATCTTTTAACCAGAGGGCGCTTTTTTAATGTTCTGTATCAAATAGCTATAGTCTCATTTTCAAAAATAAATGAATAAACACACACGCCTATATTTAAAATATGTAACATAAGTCGGCCTCAAGAATCAATCGAATTTTGATTTTCGACGAAGATATTAAGTCATATATAATATGAATAAAAGTACTAGGATGGTTGCAAATGAAAGAAGAAAAAATATTCACATAGTTTTTACTACGATAATTTTTCATTAAACTATCAAAATAAAACATTCCAAAACTCAGCAGGCTAAAGAGCCCATTTTTTAAAAGTAAAATTACCATCCAAACCAAGGCAAAAAACCAGTAAGAATTTTAGGGTTTGTGAAAGAAGATGCGAAAAAGAAAACATTTTTAAGGACAGGGAACTATAAAAGAACAAGAAGACAGAAGATAACGATTGACATTTTTGATGATCAAAGTTGACCGTAAAGCAAGAAGCCTGAAGAGAGTTCCCAAGTGAGAAGTGCGTGAGAAATAAATTTTGATATAAAAATTACGGAAATATTTAGTCATTTCAACTGCAAAAGGGGAAAACCTTGCTGTCAATATTTAAATTTCAGGTACCAAATACGGCCTTTTCAGAACAATTACCATCAAAATATACATAGAAAAAGCAAACGTTACATCGCTGGGAATGTGACTGAAGACGAGATGCCAATTCAAAACCGATAACTTTTTATATTCCTCATTGTATTTCATCAAGAATCTCTAAATACATAGCCGTGATGCAATGGTAGATTTATATATGTATATATATGTAAGATCGATTCCGGTGATAAAAATTGTCTAGCCTGATATAGTGAAGAAACTCTTCTCGCACTAGTGGTAGCAAGAGATTCAATATAACCTAAAGCGTTCATTGTGGCCTTATGTCTGGTTAACAGTAGCACTGAAACCAAAGAAGACGGGTGTATCAAAAAGTCAATTCCGTGTTAGTCCTTTTCACCGAATCCAGAATCACGTGGTCTTTCATGCCTATGCAGTCTGTGGAACAATAGGGATATACCCGGTTATATAAACTACAATCCAAAGACGGAGGTGGACACATCACGGGTAGAGAAAGTAAGGGCGATGTTTAGGGCGGACACACACTGGGCGAAAGTAATATTATTCATAAGTCAACTCGTGTTATCATGTTAAAGATTGTGTATACCCTACTGCGACACATTAGTTCATATCTCTTGTATTATTTGACACAATTCAACAGACGTTTTAGACGAGCTAACTGAACGAGTGAGGCATCCTCCTATCCTAACTTGCACATGTTAAATGAGGAACAGGCATAGGATCGTACTGACCAGAGCAGTTTTCAATCATTTTGTAGAGGATGCCGCGTAATATGAATAGCGTGGTTATGGTTGCAACCCTATTAAAATAAAATATCGCCTTTCTGTTGCCGGAATAGCAGCCTGACGAGTAGAATCATTGTCTCAATAAATATGGGGTGTTATCATTACTCACCACGCCAACTTCATTAAATAATTTATCAAATATCGATGTCTTACGTGTTGTTTTTATGATATATCATATATTCATTTCATCCTATGTATTTGCTATAGGCACACAGAACAATTGACTGACATCACGGTTTTGAGTACAATAAGTTACAACACTATTTTGTCTCTGTTTTTTTTGTTTTTTGAAGATATTGTTGAACAGCGTTATTTCTTTAAAACTTACTGATTTTCGACAAAATTCAAAAGTTGCGCTGAAACCAAAGAAAACGGGTTTGCAAAAAGTCAATTTCGTGTTAGTTCTGGGCACCGAATGCAGAATCATATGGCCTTTCATACGTATGCAGTTTTAAAAGTCTGTGAAACAATAGTGATATTCCCGGTTTTGTAAACTAGGTAAACTTACGTAATGTTAGTATTGACCGAACAACTCGACTTCTGCCAATTTCACACACTGAGTCATTTCTATAAATAGTTTCCTTGCAAATCTTTTTAGTAAGTTCTTCTCTTTCATACCTCAACTGCATAGATTTAGGCCCTGTCCTTTTACTGTTAAAATAGTTACATGTAACCGTTATTCCTAATCTAATAATGTATTTCCTAGCAGCTGTAACTGCCAAGTACAATCATCAATTATTCCAACACAGTACCAATCCCCGTTTTCTCTCTTCTTGAAACCTGCCATTTTATTGTCCTTTCACCTCATGAAATGTTCCTATTCCTCTTCCCCTCCCAGTAACTCCTATTGCGTTGTTTGGGGTGGAATGATTTTTTTTTTAATGAAATATAAGACGTGGTAAAAAGAAGAGAAAATTATCAGAATAAGTAAGATAGATAACGTTTAACGCTTTAATTAAAGAGCTTAATATTGCACTAAAAGTGAATTATCTACGCGTTTGTTCTATTAAATAGTAATCCACGGGACAAAGCTGGAAATTCCTCTTTACAATTAGGATATGGATAAAATGTGACTCCACTCCATGAACGTAGCTTGGTGAGTCCAACTATATATTGTCTTAACTTGGACCTACTCTGCTCTTAATTGTCATTAACGACATACCCGATGACATCAACTCTCAATTTGGTATCTACTCTGATGACACAACGATTTACTACTGCCTCAATAGTAAGGCTGATCAGTCCGACAAAGTCAATATGGCAGCCGATATCCAAAACGACCTCAAGTCTGTCGTTACTTGGGGAAAATGATGCTTTGCTAATTTTAATGCCTCTAAAAGTAAACTTCTCGCCATTAATCCTCTGAGAGACGACTTGTCACTTTCCCTGATCATGACTGATTTTATCCTCCAGGAAAATGATTCATTGCGTCCTCGCAGACTCACGTTCTCTGCTGATATGACGTGGAAAGACTATATTGAATCCATTTCTGGGTTAGTTGCTAAGAAGGTTGGTTAACTGTTTCATGCGAGACAATGTTTCTCTCCAGAATCTATCTTACATATCTATATATATACTATTTATATATGCTTAGAATATTGCTGCCACAAATGTACGGTGCGCCTGCAATCTACTTTGAGCTCTTTGATAAGATGCAAAGAAGAACCAGCAATATTATTGGTCCTGATCTGGCAGCTTGGCTTCAGTCACTTTCCCACTGTCGTAAGACTTTCCTCTCTGTGTCTTTCTTATAAATATTTTCATGGTAATTGTTCGGATGAGCTCTTCGCTATGGCACTTAGACGTTTTTTTTTAATTTAAGCGCAGTACTAGACTGGCGTCGAGATCTCATCGATATACATTTCAGTCGGCTATATGTAACCGTAGATTCTATGCTGACAGTTTCTTTTCTCGCACTTTTCGCTTGTTGAACTCCCATCCAGTCCCATGCTTTCATGTCAACTTTAATCTGCAAAGATTTAAATGCATTATCAATCGCCATCTAATGTCAACCTGATTAATCTTTCCTCTTCACACTCTTTAGTTTCTGTTTTTAATTATTCCACGCCCTGTAACCGCTTGTGTCTTCGTGCTTTTACTGCTTTGCATAGGGTGGTAACAATTTTAAAAATAACTGGTGGAATTAAAGAACAGTAAACATTTGAAAACTCGCCATTGAAATATCGTTAGATTAGCAATAGGTTTACGATGTTGAGTCCGCGCGAAACAGCCTGCATAGTAGAGAATACGTCGTATCCTACAATACCATTTAAAGAGTTTTTTAACTCTGCCATGACTCAGATTGAGAAACTCTAGCCCAGATATGGCAGTAATATTCCATATTTATTGAGACAATTATTCTACTCGTCCGGCTGCTATCCCGGCAACAGAAAGGTGATATTTTATTTTAATAGGGTTGCAACCATGCCCACGCACGCCATATTACGCGATATCCTCTACAAGATGACTGACAATTGCACTTGTCGTAACGATCGACAGGCCTGTTCCTCATTTAACATGTGCAAGTTAGGATTGGACGATGCCTCACTCGTTCAGTTAGCTCGTCTAAAACGCCTGTTGAATTGTGTCAACTAATACAAGAGACATGAACTAATGTATCGCGGTAGGGTATACACAATCTTTAACATCGTAAGCAAATGAGAATACAGGTCTGTGTCAACACCCAAGAGGATATACAGAGTAATAACATGTTGACTGAATGCTGTAATTATTGCATGAATAATAACTCATTGTATGAGCGATTGGGTTGTTTGATTCAACATCAAGTCGCCACGGAAAGTGATTGTTATTATAAAATAAAGAGAGAAATATGAATAGAATCAGATAGATAGATAGATAAATAGATAGATAGATAAACTTGGAGACAGAATTGGAGATATTGATATGGATATATTTTGAGTACAAAGAAAGAGAAAGAACAAATAAAAGTAAAAATGAAAGAATTATGAAAGGGTTAGTTAGATGGAGAAAGAGAGAAAACAGAATGGAATAGATAGATATACATAATTAATAACAGAATGCAATAGATAGATAGATAGATAGATAGATAGATAGATAGATAGATAGATAGATAATGACTAGATAGATAGATAATGGATAGAATAGGATGTATTTATATCAACATAATTGGAATAGATAGATAGATAGATAGATAGATAGATAGATAGATAGATAGATAGATAGGGAAAGAAACATGTACAGATAGATAGATAGATAGATAGAATATGATATATTTATATCAACATAATTGGAATAGATAGATAGATAGATAGGGAAAGAAACATGTACAGATAGATAGATAGATAGATAGATAGATAGATAGATAGATAGATAGAATATGATATATTTATATCAACATAATTGGAATAGATAGATAGATAGATAGATAGATAGATAGATAATGACTAGATAGATAGATAATGGATAGAATAGGATGTATTTACATCAACATAATTGGAATAGATAGATAGATAGATAGATAGATAGATAGGGAAAGAAACATGTACAGATAGATAGATAGATAGATAGATAGATAGATAGATAGATAGATAGATAGATAGAATATGATATATTTATATCAACATAATTGGAATAGATAGATAGATAGATAGATAGATAGATAGATAATGACTAGATAGATAGATAATGGATAGAATAGGATGTATTTATATCAACATAATTGGAATAGATAGATAGATAGATAGATAGATAGATAGATAGATAGATAGATAGATAGATAGATAGGGAAAGAAACATGTACAGATAGATAGATAGATAGGGAAAGAAACATGTACAGATAGATAGATAGATAGATAGATAGATAGATAGATAGATAGATAGAATAGGATATATTTATATCAACATAATTGGAATAGATAGATAGATAGATAGATAGATAGATAGATAGATAGATAATGGATAGAATAGGATATATTTATATCAACATAATTGGAATAGATAGATAGATAGATAGGAAAAGAAACATGTACAGATAGATAGATAGATAGATAGAAATCTTAATATGTATTTGTAACTATAAACGTTTTGCTTGAGGCATTATGACTTTAATTATTTGTAATATTAAGAGTCTCTCCTTTTGCACATGTCTTCTTACGTCGCTTTTGATAAGAGTAAATGTTTATGTTTCATTTTCACATTATGCATCGTGTTACATCGTATGCATCTTCTGTTTCCTTCTAACTTAATGAGTTATTGCATGTCGGGTCAAATGCTATCAGTTATCGCATTTTTAAGATGCATACAGTCGAAAATACTGATATACGAAATCAACAACTTTAAAGTAAAAAGAATCTTACTCGTCTTATTTATGATTTTACATATGTCATTCCTTAGATGATAGCACATAAGTGTTTTGTCAAGAGGCTTATAATAATTAAAACGACAGAACGTTTTCTTTATTATTTGTCTTTATATCGGAGACTTTATTCTATCTGTGTGGCTGATCGCCCGTGTGCGTCTATGTTAGGGTGGTATTCGTATTCCTTCTTCAAAAGCCGGCTCATGTTTCTTCGGGCGTTTTATTCAACACCCACATTGCAAACCTGTTCCTAATACAGTAACTATACTAATGGGCCTTTAGTTACAGGTTCTAAAAGAAAACGCGTGAATTGCCTGATTGAACAATGCCAGTACGCACAAACCATTGGTCCCGAAGACTTGGGTCTTCATGCAAGCACAACCATTGACGGTTTCCGAATAGTTTTATCGACACAGTTTTGTTCAAACTTCTCTGTCAACCCCGAGTATGGATTTGAGGAACTTCCGAACAGGGCCGCATGCTGCGACATTATCAAAAAGTCGCGTCCTTGAAAAATCGACAATGTTGAAACGAGAACCCGGTTCTTTGGTCGAAACGCTGACGTCCCAACCATTCAACCCCTTCGCCCACATTCTACTGTCAGTAATTTTAATTAAAATAACGGAATTATAGAATACATTTTCTCTAACCATTTTTTATGGCATACGTCTTCAGATAGACGGCAGACAATGCTATTCCCGACTTTATTTTGTTCATTAACTCTTAACGGAATATATTATCTGTGAATAGAATAGGTTTCTGTATCTACATGCTTTTTACCATAACTTTTCTGTAGCATATCATATGGACAGTCTTTTTTTTCCTTTTCAGATTTCGGATTGTCCTGAACACACGACATCAATGGAGTTTGAAGCATAGTTAGCCACACTATCTTCTCAGAATGCTATGTCTTTTTCAAAGGCAATATTGATTTTTCACATTTTCTTTTTGTCTGTTATATATTAAATGTCATGGCGTCTTGAGTAAGATAGTGGAACGGCTTCCTTTTGCATTCTGAATGAGTTTTTGCTTACTAAATTCTAAGTGGTGCGTCCAGATCGTTTGCATATGAGAATATATATATATATATATATATATATATATATATATATATATATATATATATATATATATATAAAAAAGGCTTAGACGTTAATAATCCATGGTCATAATTTATTCCATTGGAATCGTAAATGCGATCAAATTCATCAGACCTACAAATTCAAAAAAGAAAAGGTCTGATGAATTGGATCGTATTTACGATTCTAATGGAATGAATTATGGCCATGGAATATTATTGTTTAAGCCTTTTTATTATATCCTTACTCTGTCCTGGACATTGAGTTCTACCTGGATTCTATCCCCATGGAATTATCTTTTTATACAAATATATATGTATGTGTATGTGTGAATGTATATATATTTATATATACTGCATATGTTTGTGTATATTTACCACTAATATTATCTATCTATCTATCTATCTATCTATCTATCTATCTATCTATATATATATATATATATATATATATATATGCATATTAGAACAACTAGGTCATTGAAGTGTCTATTGTCTATAAGACTTTACAACATTTACTGGCTTAAGGCTATTTCATATTGAAAAACAGGCCCTCGTAAGCTCAGTGAAGTTAAACAACGTCGAGCCTAGTCAACACCTAGATGGATGACCACTTATTGCTGTAAGTTTGGTGCTTGGAAGTGTTAATCAGAGAGCCGAGTTCCAATTCCCGGTGATTTCGTTATATTTCCTTACTCGCAAATACCTTTTGGAATGGTATGAATTCAACGCATCTCTTCGGCTATGGGTTAATTAATAATATCTATCACTAAAACCATTATTATCTCAAAAATAATAATAAAAAAAAATTGCGTATAAAATATTTTGCCATTAAATAACCCGAAGAGGTTGATATGCCGCTAAACAAAACCAATCGACCAACAAATAATATTTAATCTATGTATTCTATTAGAACATCTGTTAGACATGATTTATTGGCACATCTATTAATGATAAATTATGAATATTATATCGCCCGGCAATAAATTATAAAAATCTAATTACAGTTTTAGCGCTGATGATAATTAAGCTAACTTTACATCTGTAATTTAAATCAGAACAAATTGTTTTATAAGGAAAAATGAAATCTAATCAAAAGCTAGGAAAAAAACAAGGAAAATAAATGATACAATTATTTATCTTGACATACAAAAACACAAAGGGGAATCTTAAAGGAAAATGAAGATAAATGTAAGTGAAACAGCAAAGATAAAGATCACAGGTAATTATGCTCAGGTAATTCAGTAGTGATTGGTGGCTTTAAGACAAAATATCAGCAACAAAATATTCCTGCAGTTTCCTTTCTTTACTCCAACTAAAAGACGCATTACTAACAAACGGACATTGACATCTTTACTACAAACATTACACAGTTTTCTTTCTCCATTACGACATACCGACCTGCAGACGACAGCCTAACAAACAACTATTAACTACTTAATATTAAACACACTCACATATACAAACACACACACACGCACACATACACACACACATATATATATATATTTATATATATATATATATATATATATATATATTCAGAGAGATAGAGAAGAAAGATAGATAGATAGTTAGATAGATATAGTGATGGATATTATTCTTATTCTTAGCCGAACTCTCTAATTTAAAAGTCTTGATGATATACAAATGAGATCGTCGCTTTTGTATATAAATACGTGCAATAAAACACATCCTATATTGCCATGATAAAGCAGCCAAAGTACATGAAGCTAAAGAGCAAGGTAAACCTACGTAGGTTTCACCTATATGTATAGGTGAAACCTAGGTAGCTTTACCTGGCTCTTTAGATTCATATTTACTTACCGTATTGAGCACTTTACGTAGTTACATTTGCTTTACTAATTTTGGTGTTTTTTTTTTAATTTGGACTCTGAGCTTCAAT